>JAABOM020058960.1:0-13325 GCA_011800125.2 Solanum clarkiae
GGAGGTAGAACAACACATGAACCTTATTTAGTAGAACGAACTCGTGTATCTTGGTATCCAAGTATGTATGCAGATTTAAGGGTAATTATGTATGAGAGCATATGAATATGTTAAAGAGTAGTGACATGGTTAATAGTTGTATCGGAGTTGGTAAGTGCCTGTTATGTGCCAAGGAGGGATCTATGTTTCATGCCAAAGAATATAAAATCAAGTAGCCTTGCATACCTCACTATACGACCTTGCTATTACCTCGAGATAACCTTCCCTTCCTCCGAATATTTATCTATAACATAGTAGGTGATAAAACTAGCATTAGCATCCAATAGATACATCTTGGCAGCCCGTTCTCATAAAAACAACATACGAGCAGCAAGTGGATAATTATAAACCCGAGCGTATTCTTTCAACCTTTCCGCCCCTAATCATATTTTCTAATAAACATTATCATATATATATATATATCATGTGCATCTTGTTTTATTGCCATAATAGCCTTACAACAACCCACAAAGCATATACATAATAATTCTACGCAACATACAAATAAGCTGCAAAGCGTTACATCCCTTCGCTACAGTACAATGTTGACGATTCCAAAACTTTACCAGTGTCAAGCAAACTGGTCCCACAACATTTATACATACAAAAAGTCTTGAAACAATTCAAAAATAGTGCTTAAAATAGGTGGATGACATGAGACCATAGTCCCCAATCAATCAGCCCACTAGTTCCTATTACGAGCATAATTACGATATCACACAAGAACTTACTTTCGTGAAATGTAAAAATGGTGCAACAGCCTTTATAAATCATTATAAAACCAATACTTATTAATAACAGTAGCCTCCCTTCATAATCAATCCAACCAAAAAGAGAAACTCTTCAAAATAAACAAAAAATAACGTACAATAACTTTTGGAACACATGCTGTCCAACAATTTCAGCCAAGGTAGATAATCAACTTAGCCTCTTGTTTTATATAAGAAAACAATACTAAACACATAAGTATTCTTACTTACCTTTACCCTCAAGGTGTAGGACTTCTCCAAGAACCCTAAAAGCCTCCTTGTGGCTACTTTGCAAGGTTAAGAAAGTGTAGAGAGAAAGCTTGTGAAAGCTGATTTTTTTTTCTAAGTTAACAATGACTGAAAGGTGATACTTGTGTGTTTAAAGCCTCATATTATCAAGATGGTGATGCAGCACCTTGGCCCTTTCACTTGGGCCTAAGTGGGTTCAAATTGGTTGGGCCTTGGCTGCCCATTTTTCCCTTTTCTCCTTACTTAGTTTTGGGCCCAATTAGTCAAGTGGATTTTGATGTACTTGGGCCCTTTTTATATTCTTCTTGGCCTAAAAATAAAGTCCATTTATGATACTAAAACATGGGCTAAAGTTACACCCTTAACACGGACTTTATCTATAATTGGACTTGGGCAAATTCGACGTCGGGCCTCGTCTTTGTTTAGCTAGCACGTTTAAGCTAAGAAAGTAGGTGACTCACCTGCTAGCTTCCTAAGTCCTCCAAGAACCTCAATTCTCTCACTCTGTTTAGGGTCATGATCTCCTCAATTTGACATAAAACATGTATACACTCGACCCTTTTAAGTGATAGACGCACATATCACCCTATAACATGAGGTTCAAGCACTTTTAAAAATGGGCGCTCATTTGACCAAACCATATCATGTTTCATTTGCATAGTACTAGTATTGTAAGATATGGGGTGTTACATCCTCCCCCCTTAGGAACATTCATCCTCGAATGTTATTATAATTGGATAGCTTAACCAAGTTTAAACCTTTACTTACACAAACCTTTGATAACACACTAAGTATTCAATCACATGTACCTATTAGTATCCCAATTCTACATGTTGGACTCCCTCTTTAGCTTCAAATAAGTAAGGGTATTTTGCTTCCATCACATCCTCGACCTCCCATTTAATTTCTTCTTCTTGATGGTTTCTCCAAAGTACTTTTACTGAAGCTATTTTTTTACTTCTTAACTTCTTAACTTAATGATCTAGAATAGCAATAGGTGCCTCTTCATATGTGAGATCTTCTGTAACCTGCACGTCTTCAATAGGAGTGACACCGGATGGGTCACCTATGCATCTTCGAAGCATTGAGACATGAAAAACTGGATGAACCATTGAAATCTCTTGGGGTAGCTCTAGTTCATATGCAACCTGTCCGAACTTCGTAATAATTTTATATGGCCCTATGTAATATGGGCTCAGTTTTCCTTTCTTACCAAATCTCATAACCCCTTTCATTGGAGACACCTTTAAAAATATCCAATCCCCTACTGAGAATTCCAATCCTCTCCTTCTAGCATCCGCATATGATTTGTGACGACTTTGGGCTATTTCTAGCTGCTATTGTATTACCTTAACCTTTTCTATGGCTTATTGTACTAGATCTGGCTAAGCAAGGTGGTTTCACCCACTTCAAACTATCCAATTGGTGACCTATATTTCCTTCCATACAAAGCTTCATAAGGTGCCATCTTGATACTTGAGTGGTAGCTATTATTATAGGCAAACTCAATAAGTCGCAAATGGTCCACCCAACTACCTTTAAAGTCCAATGCACAAACTCACAACATATCTTCAAGTGTCTGAATGGTGCATTGTGCTTGACTGTCTGTTTGAGGGTGGAATGCTATACTAAAATTCACTTGTGTTCCTGAACTCCTTTGGAAGCACATCCAAAACTTTGCAGTGAATTGAGCTCCTAGGTCAGATATAATGAAGACTGGAACTCCATGTAGTTTGACTATCTATTTAAGGTATAGCCTGGCATACTCTCCAGCTGTGTAATCACTCCTCACTGGCAAGAAGTGTACTGACTTTGTGAGTCTGTAAACTATTATCCATATGGCAATCCGGTAACAAAATCCATATTGATCATATCCCACTTCCATGTTGGAAGCTCTATACACTGCACATAACCTCCTGGCTTTTGGTACTCTACTTTCACTTGTTGTCAATTACGACATTAAGCCATAAATTCTGCGAGGTCCTTCTTCATGCCTCCCCACCAAAACATTTCCTTCAGGTCATGGTATATCTTAGTTGATCCTGGATGGATGGAATATTGGGAATGGTGGGCTTCTTCCATTATCCTCTTTCTTAATCCATTAATATCAGGCAAAAATAATCTATTTTGGAAGTAAAGTACTCCATTTTGTGTAAGGTCAAAGCCCGTTATCATACCCTAACTCACCTTTTCCTTAAGCTATCGTAGAACAGGATCCTCGAACTATTTTTCTTTCACCTCCATTACTAATGAAGATGTTGCTTCATTATGTACAATAACCTCTTCCTTTGGACTTTCAAGAAGATGAATTCCCAAATTGGCTAGCTGATGTAGAACCTTAGCCACTCCTTAACTTACCACAGCTTGATCACCAGTATTTATGATTGCCTTATGACTCAGAACATCGGCTATCACATTTGCTTTCCCCGGGTGGTAAAGTATATCAATTTCATAATCCTTAATTAGCTCTAGCCACCTCCACTATCTTAAGTTTAGGTATTTCTGCTTAAGGATGTATTACAGGCTCTTATGATCAGTATATATGTCAATGTGAACCACATACAAATAAGCGTTATATTTTCATAGCAAATACAACTGTTGCTAGCTCATGGTCATGTGTCGAATAGCTTTCTCATGTGGCCATAGCTATCGAGATGCATAAGCAATTACCCTACAATTCTGTGTCAGTACACACCCTAAGCCAACTCCTGAAGCATCACAATACACTGCATACCCCTCGGTGCCTTCTGGAAGTACAAGCACAGGTGCAGAAGTTAGCTTATTTTTCAGTTCCTGGAAGCTCCTTTCATATGCATCATTCCATTGGAACTTGGTTGCCTTATGTGTCAACTTTGTTAGTGGTGCAGAAATAGAAGAAAAACCTTTGATAAACCTCTTGTAATAACCTTCCAAACCTAAGAAGCTCCGAACTTTCGTGGGTGTTGTTGGTCTAGGACAATCTTTCACAGCATCTATCTTTTGTGAATCAACCCTTATTCCCTTATCAGACACAATATGACCCAAGAATGCCACTGCGTTTAGCCAAAATTCACATTTAGAAAACTTGGCATACAACTGTTGATCACGAAGAACTTGTAACACCTATCGTAAGAGATTTGTGTGGTCCTCTACTGATCTTGTATTCACTAACACATCCAAGAATGTCTTGAATACCCTATTCATTAGATCCATAAAAACTGTTGTTGTATTCATTAGCCCAAATGACATAACAAGAAATTCAAAGTGACCATAGCGTGTTCTGAAAGCAGTCTTAGGTATATCCTCCTCCTTCATCCTCACTTGCTGATAACTTGACCTCATATCAATTTTTGAAAAGCATTTGGCACCCCATAACTGATCAAATAAATCAGCAATCCTGGGAAAGGGTATTTATTCTTAATTGTCACCCTATTCAATTGTCAATTGTCGACACACATTCTCAAAGCGCCATCCTTTTTATATACAAATAACACTGGTGCACCCCAAGGGGACATACTAGGTCTTATAAAACCCTTATCCAATAAGTATTTTAACTGATCTTTTAATTCACACAATTCTGCCGGGGCCATTCGATATGGAGGGATGGAAATAGGTTGAGTGCCAAGAAGTAAGTCAATACCAAAATCTACCTTTCATTCTGGAGGTAAGCTTGGAAGTTCTTCAGGGAACACATCAAGAAATTCATCCACTACTGGAACTTATTGAAGAGTTGGTGATTCTATCTCCATATCCCTCGCTCTAACTAAATGGCATATATATCCCTTAGATATCATCTTTCTGGCCTTAAAATAAGAGATAAACTTCCCCTTTGGTGCCCCAACATTGCCTTCCCATTCAAGAACTGCCTCATTTGGAAAGTGAAAGTACATTCTCTTAGTTCGGCAATCTACGGTGGCATAGCAAGAAGCTAACCAATCTATACCCATTATAACATCAAATTCCACCATTTGTAGCTCAATAAGGTCAGCAAATGTTTCACAGTCACAAATAGTTACTACACAGTTATAATAGACCCTTCTAGCCATAATAGATTCATTGGTTGGTGTAGATACTTAAAATGGTTTGTTTAATATTTTGGGTGTCCTCTTAAGCTTCCCAGCAACTAGTGGAGTGATGTATGATAGTGTAGAACTAGGGTCAATTAATGCATATACATTATGTGAAAAGATAGACAATGTACCTATGATCAAACCAGGTGAAGCTTCCAAATTTTGCTGACTCCCCAGAGCATAAGTGCGAATCTGAACTCCGCAGGAGCTAGCTTCCCCTCTAATACCTCTACCACGACCCATAGGTTCTTGTTGACCCCTACCTATTGGATGAACTGACGATTCTGATACAACAGCTAATCTAGTAGGTTGTGCTATATCACCTATACGACTCCTCGAGAAATCTCTCATCATGTGTCCTGGCATACCACACCAATAACAAGCGTCTGTCCCAACTTGACATATACCTGAATGACTTCTTCCATACTGTTAGAAGGCTTTCCATACTATTAGAAGGCTATGTAGAGGTCATTTGCTAGCCTGCTGAATATCTCACTTTCCGGGCACCTTGCCCTTCACTTCTTAGATCAAACTGATTTCTCCTAGACCCCTGAAGTTATGGTGGAGAACTGGTTGAAGAGTAGGAGGATGATGTCCTAGGTGGTCTATTAGAAAACCGAGGCCTAATCTCACCTTGAGGTGGTGTAAACTGCCCTGTAGACCTGACCCTCTTGTATTTTGCCTTTTCTAACTCTTGTGTCCTTCTCCTTTGCCTTTGATCCTCCAATTTCTGTGCAAAATCTTGCATTCTCGCTATATCTATGTCTTTGTTCAAGGAAGCAATGCTACAGTCTCTGACCAGATACGTGTCCAGTCTATCCATATGTCGATGAACTTTATCTGCCATAGTAGCAACTACATTAGGAGCATACCCGGCCAGGGAATTAAATTAAAGCCTATACTCCCTCACACTCATATTCCCTTGGTGGAGGTTTAAGAACTGATCTGCACGGGCCTCTCGGATCTCTAATGACAAGTAATGGTCAAAAAATGCCTCTTTGAACTCCTTCCAGGTAGTTGGGGGTGCATCTATACCCTTAGATTGCTTCCAAGCTTCATACAACAATCCACCTATTACACTTTGAGGTTAGACACAATCCACCTATTACACTTAGCTCTATGGCGTGATCTAAAGAATGAAAAGAAAGTAACAACTCCTAAATGAAACGTGCTCTCCTGCTTATAAATGTGGTGCACAACAAATCGATAAACAAGACTCTACATAGACACAGCTTTGTAGACTCCCTAGGATAACCCGCTCTGGTACCACTTCTGTCACGCCCAAAATCCTATTAATGCGGACTGGCACCCGTTACCGATAAGGCCCGGGTGAACCAACCTGTATCTATATGTTTTCTTTACATATTATAAGGGATTTCTTATGTTCAACATGCCTTTAAGAAAGTAAACAGTGATAGCAAGCCAAAAGGAGATGCATATGGCTAGGTCGTTGGGGCCATGGTATTTAAAGTACGAGACATGACCACACTTTAATTTACATAGTCTACAAATCCTCTAGATAAGGAAGAGTATCTGATAAGGGTCGGGACATGCCCCACCTCGACTAACTATACAAAACAAAAATATGAGCTCAAGACACACAAATCTCCGAAGCAACCTGGAGCTTGGTAACAGCAGTTGGATATCTTGTACTCCTATTGGGGAGAGCTACTAGCACCTATACCTGCAGCATGAAATGCAGGTCCCCCGTAAGGGACGTCAGTATGAGATAATGTACTAAATATGTAAGGAAGGAAATATTGTATATGAAGTAACAACTCAAATAAAACTATGCACTGGTGTAGGATAAGAGATCACCTTTAGTTATACTATGGGATCATGTTCTTTATGTTCTTTTTATTATATTACCTTTACTGTATAATCTATGCACAGCATGTAATACAAATAACTAGTTGATCAGTTGTAATCTATATCGGGATCGGACCTAGCTAGGCTTTTCCTTTAACCCCTTGGGCTACCCCCGTGATAGGATCGAGCCTGGCTAGGTTATTCTTCCAACCCTCGGGTTACCACCCATCAATAAGCAATATACTTTACTTTATCTTTCAGTTACTTTGAGATGATTGTCTTGGTGATCTTAATATTAGAGTTGTAGGGCTATAGATACAACATATAACATGTAAATAATCACAAAAGACAACACCATAATGAAAGGAGTAGGTTATACAAATAATGAAATGCATAGAAGGTAGAACAACACATAAACCTTATTTAGCAAAACGAACTCGTGTATCTTGGTATCCAAGTATGTATGCAGATTTAAAGGTGATTATGTATGAGAGCATATGAAGATGTGAAAGAGTGGATACATGGTTAATAGTTATGTCGGAGTTGATAAGTTCCTTTTATGTGTCAAGGAGGGATCTATGTTTCATTCCAAATAATATGAAATCAAATAGCCTTACATACCTCACTGTACGACCTCCCTACTACCTCGAGATAACCTTCCCTTCCTCCGAATATTTATCTATAACATAGTAGGTAATAAAACTAGCATTAGCATACAATAGATACATCTTGGCAGCCCACTCTTATTGAAACAACATATGGGCAGCAAACAGATAATTATAAACCCGAGCATATTCTTTCAACCTTTCCGCCCCTAATCGTATTTTCTAATACACATTATCATATACATATCATGTGCAGCCTATTTTAGTTCCATAACAGCCTTACAACAGCCCACAAAGCACAAGATATAACAATTCTATACAACATACAAATAGGTGGCATAATGTTACATCCCTTTGCTACATTACGACGTTGACGAATCCAAAACTTTACCAACATCAACCAAACTATTCCCACAACATTTGTACTTATAAACAATCCTAAAACATTTCAAAAACAGTCCTCAAAATAGGTGGAGGATGTGATACCATAGCCCCAATCAATCAGCCCACAAGTTCCTATTACGAGCACAATTACGATATCACACAAGGACTTACTTTCGCGGACTATAAAAATAGTGCAGCAGCTTTTATACATCATTATAGAACCAATACTCATCAAGAACAATAGCTTCCCTTCATAATCAATCCAACAAAAAAAGAGAAAATCTTCCAAATAAACAAGAAAAAATGTACAACAACTTTTGGAACACATGCTGTCCAATAATTTTAGCAAAGGTATAACCAGCTTAGCCTCTTGTTTTACATAAGAAAACCATAATAAACATATAAGTATTCTTAACTACCTTTACCCTCAAGGTGTAGGTCTTCGCCAAGAACCCAAAAAGTCTCCTTGTGGCTGCTTTGCAAGGTTAAGAAAGTGTAGAGAGAAAGCTTGTGAAAGCTGATTTTTTTCCAAGTTAACGATGAGTTAAAGGTGCTACTTTTAAGACTTTTCAAAGGCGTTTGTGTCCGAATTTCTTATGTGGTTAAAGCCTCATATTATCAAGGTGGTGATGCAATAACTTGGCCCTTTCACTTGGGCCTAACTGGGTTCAAATTGGTTGGGCCTTTGCTGCCAATTTTTCCCTTTTTTCCTTACTTAGTTTTGGGCCCAATTAGTCAAGTGATTTGTGATGTACTTGGGCCCTTTTTATATTCTTATTAGGCTGAAAATAAAGTTCATTTATGATGCTAAAACACAGGCTAAAGTTACACCCTTAACACGGACTTTATCCATAATAGACTTTGAAAAATTCGACGTCAGGTCTCATCTCCGTTTAGCTAGAACGTTTAAGCTAAGCAAGTGGGTAACTCACCTGCTAGCTTCCTAAGTCCTGTAAGCACCTTAATTCTCTCATTTTTTTAGGGTTGTGATCTCCTCAATTTGATACAAAATATGTATACACTCGACACTCTTTAAGCGTTAGACGCACATATTGCCCTATAACATGAGATTCAAGCATTTTTAAAAATGGGTACTAATTTAACCAAACCATATCATGTTTCATTTGCATAGTACTAATATTGTAAGATGTAGGGTGTTACACTCTGGTACTTACATGGTAATATTATATAGGCACAGAGTATGGATTAGTATGTTTGAATGCACTAAATATGTGGAACGCAATGCAACAAGAATCATAAGCCATAATAACGAGATGCTTAATCATATTCAATGAACATAAGCTCAATATTCCATGTGTAATCAATGCATAGGATGAAACATATTTAAGAATAATCGTACTTGCATATCTTGTTTAACACCATAAGGTAACATGAATATATCATCCAACTACCTTGCACTAGAGGGTGAGGGATATAGCGTAGGTCATAACCCCTTCTAGTAGGTAATGAGTAGTACATGAGGGTAGAGGAGTAGCATAGGTCATAACCTTACGTGTAAGCATTAGATAATGAATAGGCATGAGGGTAGAAAGATAGCATAGGTCATAACCACTACAAGTAGGCATGAGATAATACATAACATTGAATTGCATATGAGGGTGAGGCGTACCACATAGTTCATAACCCCTTCATATGAGTATAAGATATTGCATAACATCGAATCGTACATGAGGTTAAGGTATACAACATAGTTCATAACTCCTTCATGTAGAAATTGGTCATGTACCCAGAGGGTAAGGTATATAATATAGTGCATAGCTCCTTCTAGTAGGCTTCACAACTCACAAGAGCCTAAACCTTAGCATAAGAACTCAATAACTCATCAACCGTAGAGACTTGTAAAAAATCATGCAATAGGTTACAGAAAAACTTGAGAATTCTTATCAAGACATTTTATCAAAGACGTGGTGGGCATATGTTGACATATGTTCAAATCATGAAAATGTAAGAGTATGGATTATGAAAAAGTGAACTCAATGCATCTTAAAGTCATGTAAATCAGCCCACCAATACCATGGTAAAACGTCATCATGGGTAACACGCAAATCATATGAACAGTCATAATAGCTCATAGATTTAGTCACAATAGACAAGAACAATTCATAGTATAAGCTTCAAAAAGATATTTATGCATAATCAACAATATTTGACAAAACACCGACATATTTCATGCTCACATAATAATAGATACCCATAAGTAATACAACTTGAAATCATGCAATTTTCATAAAATAGGATGCTGGGCTCCATGGCTGAAAAGACCCAATGGATGAAACCCACTTACCTTAAACTTGGGTTTTTTTTATGTAGACTTGAAGGAGACTTGGATCTTGAATCGAGTTCTTGATATCCGAAATTAAGCTTGGGACGCTTAAATTTGGATGAAATATTTGGTTAAGTCTTAGAGAGGTCTTTTGGAGTGTTTTGAGTGATATAGAGTTCAAAAATGTCTAAGTATGGGTGATTTCACACTTAAGTGGGCATGGGGCTATGACCCAAATAACCTTGGGTTGAAATGGAAAAACAAGGGGAAAACTACAGTTTTCCGCGTCTGGTCTGCGACGAGGATGCAAGGCGAAGGAAACTTTTACACTACTTTGCGCCCTTAGCGCATCACGGCCAGGGCACGGATCGTCACTATTTCCAAAAAATTAGGGAAAATCATTTTTCTCTACGGATCTTATAAAATCCGGGTTATACCCATTCCCCACTCAATTTTGCCCCTTGATCAAGAATCTGAAGTCATATTTATGATATCATGCATGAATTTTGAGATATAGAGAAATTACTATTATGGGCATTTTCAAAGCACATTTTTGGGGCAATTCAAGTACTTTTACGCAAATTTGAGGTCAACTTTGAAGTAATTTCTTTATTTTCAAATGATTCCTCAAACATAATTAAGTATTGACAAGATATGTTCATCTTGCATCAAATATGGGGTTAAAATTATTCATTTCCTCATGTTTCAAGTGCCTTATCAGAATAAAGTCTTAGTTCATACAAAATAAAAGAATTTAGATCATAGGACGTTTGAGAGTTACTCATACTCAGAAAAATGTTCAATGCATGAGATTGATATACCATATACTTGACCTTCATGTAAGTATCAACTAATATGAGAACACTGAAAAAACAATCAAGTAGGACTTTCTATCAACTTAAAATGTAAGCTATGAATGGATAAGGTAATCTTTTGGGTAAAGTGACTATTCCCTCCCCAAGAATTGCCCCACGCTCTCAAATTACTTTTTTCATTTTCGCTTTTGCTCTTATTTTGAAAAACACTAAATTCCAATTCAACATTCAGTCAATTTCCAGAAAACTCACACAACTTCGAAGCTAAAATTATTGCTATTGAAACAAAGAAAGCATAGACGAAGCTCCTGTTTAGGTGGTGGAAGTTCTTACCTAGGCTCGTCATCCTTGTTCGCTTCTCCCAAAAAGTTGATATTCGCTTCCACCGTTATCACTTCCCGTCTTCCATTGGAGTTCGCCGAAAAGAAGAGATAATCTAAGTCCATCCAAAGGTTCGTCAAAGCAGTGAAGATATAGGGAATCTAGGGTTCTGGGTTTTCGACGGTCGGCATCTCGTCGGCGCTGAGTTCCGATCCCTAAATTCAATCTGATCAACGATCGGCATATTACGTTGCTGCGTCACCACTAGAAATAGGGAGTTACAAAGCCATCTTCTTCTCAAGTGGTTTTGGCCTTCTTCGACAAAGTCCCCAGTGAGATTATTTCAAGAATCGAACACAAACATACAAAGTTTCTGACGATTTAAGGCCTTTCAGGCGACGCCTCGTTCCAATTTCAGGTGATATTCTTCCATTTTTCTTTCGTATATATTTCTTGTTTAAATTTTCACCATCGCTTATTTTCACTTGTTTTAGTTCTACCATTTCTAATAGTTTGTGTAGTTTCTGGTTACTGTTGACAATCTTTGTTACTGATACCTAGGCTGATTACTGTTATAATTCTCTTTATCGGTATTTCTGTTCTGATCACTGTTATATTGTAGCTCTAGCTCCGATTATTGTTAGATATTTGTATTTCTAGTATTTCTCTGATTACTGATTGTTATTAGTACTTGATTATTGCTTATTTGTTCTCATTGCTATTGTGGGTTGTTTGGTACATATCGTGAGTATAGTGCTAGGTAGTTATTACATATTGCTAGATACTGTTATTATATATTAATTGTGGGTTGTATAGCATATTGTTTTTGGGTATCTTCCTGTTGTTGGTAGTCTTTTGGTGGTTTACTGTTTTACTCTCGCTAGATTGCTTATTGTATAACTTGTTTCTCCGAATTTGTAGCTTCGAGAATTTTTAATTTTTAATTACTGGCATTGGGACCTCATGGTGGACTAAGGTCATGTCATCAGTCGGGGTCAGGAGGGGTAGGGGTGGTAAGGGAGATTCGGGGTTATTCAAGTTAAGGGTCGGGTCGTGGAATATAAGATCACTTATGGGGAAATCCATAGAGCTAGTGAAGTGCCTTAAGAGGAGACATATTAATATAGCATGTGTCCAGGAGACCAGATGGGTGGGAACCAAGGCTCGGGATGTGGATGGGTTTAAGCTGTGGTACTCGGGTGGTTCTAGGGATAGAAATGGTGTAGGTATATTAGTAGACGAGGGTCTGAGGGAGTATGTGGTTGAGGTTAGGAGGGTTAATGACAGGATGATGTTTATCAAACTCGTGGTTGGTAGACATGTGGTGAACGTAGTTAGAGCTTATGCGCCCCAAGTAGGCCTGAATGAGGAAGTCAAAAGACTCTTTTGGGAGGATCTGGATGAGGTTGTGCGAGGCATTCTGGAGACGAAAAAAATTTTCATTGGGGGTGACTTTAATGGGCATATTGGGGTAACCACTAGCAGGTTTGAGGTATTCATGGAGGCTTTGTCTTTGGGGAGAGGAATGGTAGTGGGATGTCTCGCCTGGATTTCGCCAAAGCCTTTGAGTTAGTGATTGCTAACTCATGTTTCCTAGAGAGGGAAAACCACTTGATTACCTTCCGTAGTACGGTAGCTAAGACTCAGATAGATTACCTACTTCTCCGAAATGGTGATAGAAGCTTATGTAAGAATTGTAAGGTTATTCCGAGCGAGAATGTTTCTACTCAACATAGTCTTTTAGTCATGGATGTGAAGATCAAGAGAGAAAAGAATAAGAAGGTTATGTATGCCCAACTTAGGATTAGACGGAGAGGCCTTACTCCTGCCCTTTCTCGCGAGATGGAAGAAAAGTTGAGAAACTTAGAGGCGTGGAGTAGTGAAGGCAATGTGAACAGTATGTGGGACACATCTGCTGGTTACATAAGAAAGGTAGCTATCGAAGTACTAGGGGTTTCGAGAGGGATCTTTGGTGGACGTCAAGGTGATTGGTGGTGGAATGATGAAGTCCAGGGTAAAGT
>JAABOM020058961.1:0-13323 GCA_011800125.2 Solanum clarkiae
GAAGAAGAGACATTACAGCACTATAAGCTGCCATAAGATTAATCAAAATATTGTGAATAGAACAATTTTTGAAAGAATTGAGAGGATGTAATTCAAGATCTCAAAAAACTAAGTCAATGCCAGTTATGCGTGTGAAATCACATTTGTCAACTTACAATTATTGTTTCCCCTCCAATTCTTTATAGTTGACAATTAATGGATCTGAAAAGAAAGCATTAATCAAATAAACAATACTAAGTGGTGCTTTTTAAATTAAATAAAAAATAACTGTCCATCAGAAGAAATAAAACTTTAGTTGATCAAAGCGAAATGGATAGGAGAATTATTAAGGTTTTCTAACCTCCTCAAAATTACTAATATGATACTGAAACTTGGTCTCAGCTAGTAAAGTAAATACTTTTGCTTTGAGAGTGCATCAATTTGATCTCAACTGATAATTAAACACCCAAACTCGCCCCAGTTATGTCTCGTGAGCATTCGATACTGACATAACACATAAACTTTTTAGGTATCTAGATGATCATTTTGGATGTTGGAGTGCTCAACTGACACAATGAAGATGAGTTGACGGCTCACAGTTTATTTTGTATTATGTGATAGTCTAAAATGAGTAAAGAACATGTTGAAAATATTGGGCAGTAGCACGAAAAGAATCGAGTATTTTAGCAGTGTGAACATGAAAGAGTTCATGAATATTTTGCTTGTCATGAGTTTGAAGAAGAGAAATGACAGCACTATAAGCTGCCATCAAGTATTCAAGATTAATCAAAATATTGTAAATGGAAGGTTTAAAGATGAACAAGCTATGTATACAAGGAGAGAAAAAATTTTGGTTCTTTATTCAAGGACCTTGATGAAATTGACAAGGGATGCAATGCAATAACAAAGAGGAGCAATAATGCAGAAGTTATAGTGAAGTGCTCACAGAAAGGGAGAGCAATTTAAATCAACCATTGAAGAGAGAAGAAAGGGGAAAAATGGCTTGTATCTTATTTCTGCACTTTTGTGCATATACATATATATGTACATTTTAACATGTGGCTCATTAACTGTTAATGACCTTTAACTGCTAACTAACTCCCTAACTAACTCCCTAACAGACTCACTAATTGCCTTCATTATTCTCAACACCCCCTTCAAGCTAGGTAGTGTAATCAAGTTTAACACTCCTAGCTTGCATAAAAGATATGTGTGTTGTGGTTTATTCAAGGCCTTGGTGAACAAATCTGCTTCTTGGTTCTTGGATCCCACATGTGATGTTTTGATTGTCCCATCTTGGATCTTCTCCCTTATGAAATGCAAGTCTATTTCGATATGTTTAGTTATTTCATCAAATATTGGATTCGCAGCAATCTGAATTGCTGCTTTGCTGTCGCTGAGCAGCTCTACTGGTGCTTCAATATCAATTCTCAGTTCCCTACAAACTCCTATCAGCCAGAGTACCTCTGCAACAGTTGCACCCATGCTCCTATATTCAGCCTTTGCTGAACTCCTAGAGACTGTGCTTTGTTTCTTTGATTTCCAAGAGATTAAGGACTTCCCCAGCTTCACCACATAGCAGTGACTGATCTTCTTGAATTGGGACATCCTGCCAATCCGCATCACAAAATGTAGTCAACTTGGTTGCCTTTTCTGAGCTCAATAGAATCCCCAAACCTGGTTCATTCTTGATATATCTAACTACCCTGTATGCTACATCCATGTGAGATCTTTTTGGCCTATGCATGAATTGGCTTAGCATATGTACAACATATGTTATATCTGGTCTGGTCATAGTCAGATACAATAACTTGCCAATTAGCCTTTGATATGGTCTTGGATTATCTAGCTCAACATTTGTCATCAACCCACCTACATGTTTATCATACTCTACTGCGGTAAGTTTTTGATTATGTTCCATTGGAGTGCCCACTGGTTTAGCCCCTGACAGTCCCAGATCACTGATTAGCTCAAGTGCATACTTTCTTTGGTTCATGAGGATTCCTTCCTTTGATCTTGCTATCTCAATTCCAAGAAAATACTTCATCTCACCTAGGTCTTTGATCTTAAACTTCTCCTGTGAAGTTGCATTGGCTTCCTGAACCAATGTAGGATCATTCCCTGTGATTAGCATATCATCGATGATCACTATGATGTATTCCTCCTTTCTTGTGAATAAAGAGTAGTCAAACAGACTCTGAGTGAAACCTGCGTCGGTCAGAACTTCAACCAGTTTCAAGTTCCATTGTCTTGATGCTTGCTTGAGTCCATATAAGGATTTGTGCAGTCTATATATTTGTCTATTCCCCCTTGACTGCCAAAGCCTGGTGGTGGAAGCATGTAAACTTCTTCTAGTAAATCTCCTTGAAGGAATGTATTGAAGACATCTATTTGATATAGATACCAGTGATGAGAAACAGCCATAATAAGAACCAGCCTGACAGCGATCATTTTGACCATAGGAGAAAAGGTTTCTTGATAGTCTAGACCTTCTTGTTGGTTATAATCCATTGCAACCAGCCTGACTTTATATCTTTCAACTGTACCATCAGCTTTATACTTCACTTTGAATACCCATTTGCATCCTATAGGGGTCTTACCAAGAGGAAGATCAACCATGAACCAAGTGTGATTGTCCTGCAAGGTAGTCAACTCCAAGTTCATGGCATCCTCTCATAGAGGGTCTTTGAGTGTTTCATGATATGTGGTTCCCTAACAGAAGTAATTTTAGACAAATATGCTTGATAATGAGGTCTAAGATTGGTGTGGGATATATAGGATTGTATTGGATAGAGAAAAGTAGATGTAGTGGCTGAATTGGACTTACCACACACATAGTCTTGTAAGCAAGTAGGGGCATTTCTGGACGTACTTGATCTTCTGGGAGCAACAGCTATTGGTATAGGGGTAATATCAGGTGCTGGAGGTGTGGATATGTGGTGAGATAGGTTTGGAGAATCATCAGTGGTAGGAGAAGTAGGTGTTGTGGATGGTAGAATGACTAAAGACTCTGGGTTGGTTGATGTGAGAACTCCATTTGGGAAAAGCTGTAGTTTCTTATCTTTAATCATCTGAAAAGGGAAGATATGTTCCTTGAAAACTATATCTCTGTTGATAAAGAAAGTGTTTGTGAGCATGTTGTAAAGTTTGTACCCCTTTTGCATAGAAGAATATCCCATCAATACAGCTGCAACAGACCTTGGAGAAAATTTGCCTCCATTGTGCAGATTTGTGGCAAAGCACAAACAACCAATAACCTTTACATGAGATAGAGATGCTGTTCTGCTATAGACTATCTCAAAAGGAGATTTGGCAGACAGAACTTGCAAAGGTAACCTGTTAATCACATAAACAACAGTAAATACACACTCATTCCAGAACTTTAGTGGTAAGAAACCTTGCAAACGAATGGCTCTAGCAACCTCCAAAACGTGTCTGTGTTTTCTCTCAACCACCCCATTTTGTTAAGTGGTGTGTACACAAGAACTTTGATGAATAATGCCAAAAGAATTAAACAAATCATTGCAATTGAAATTGAAAAATTCAGTCCCATTGTCACTTCTAAAGAACTTCACCTGTGCACCAAATGAGTTCTTATCAAAGTAAAGAATTGTCTAAGAATGATAATAATATCACTTTTCATCCTCAACATATTCACCCAGGTCATTCTACTATAATTATCTACCAGGGTAAGAAAAAATTTACAACCATCATGACTTACAACTCTATATGGACCCCATACATCTCCATGGATGATGGAAAAAATGTCTGTGCTTCTACTAGAACTGCTAAGAAAGGGCAGTCTAGTCTGCCTAGCCATTGGACAAATAGTACAATCTTGAATGTCATGACAATTTCCCTTAAGCTTCAAAGTATGAATCTGGAGCGACACTTTGATAGGGACATGTCCAAGTCTTCTATGCTAAACATCCACATCTTCAGCCTTATCACACTGCTATTGTTAATCAAGTTGGCACTTATTATATTAACACTTCCTTCCTTCTTCGTTGGCAATTGAACATTGTATAAACTATCAACTTCTCTACCAATTCCCTTCACTACTCCACTGAATAGATCCTGCATAACATAGAGATCATGAAAAAAAGTGATAGTACACTTTAAGTCTCTGGTTAATTTGGATACTGACAATAGGTTGTGTTTGAACTCAGGGACACATAGTATATTTGTGATAGTATCTCCATTATCTAGCTTGCATTTTCCTACACATGCTATGTCTAGTGCAATACCATCTGGTAAGTATACTCTCTTAATATTTTCTTTGGTAATCTGACTAATTTCATTTAATAACTCCTTACTATGAACCATATAATTAGAGGTTCCAGAGTCTACTATCCATTTTCTAAAGACTGCACTATTGGAAGCCAAGAAAACTTGATTCATACCTGCTTTGTCTGAGGTAGGAGGGATTTCTTTGTGGAGCATCTTCAAGATCTGATCATATTGTTCCTGAGTGAACATCATTCCTCCTCCTTGATGTGAGCTGCATTTAGGCTGAGTGAGATCAGTCTGTGGTGGATTTCGACAGTGGAAAGGATCATGTCTATCTGATTTTGTCACTGCATTGACTGTGTACTGTGGTGAATATGTATTCTTCTTTTTAGATTTGTGATATGTTAGATATCCATAGATCTTATAACAAGTCTCTTTTGTATGCCCTCTCCATTTACAGTACTCACATAACACATGTGCATTTCTCCCTTTATAGTTTTCTCTGTCATAAGAAAAACCCATGACTTCTTTTTGCTGAATATGCAGATCCTGCTTTGCTGCTGAACAAGGCTATGCCACCTGATTCTTCAGTTGATTTCTCTAAATTTTTTTGACTTTCTTCAGATATCAACATTGCATATGCCTTGTTAATGTTGGGAACATGCATCATCATCAGAATCTGGCTTCTAGCTTGTGAATAAGTCTTATTTAATCCTGTCAAAAACTGTAGCAGTCATTGATATTGATAATGGTCCATGTATTTTCTCGATCCTGCACACTCGCAGCTAGGGCATGGCACAAGAGAGTCAAATTCCACCCACAGATCCTTCAACTTAGTAAAATAACTTGAAATAGATGATGTTAATTGAATCACTCTAGAACCATTTTCCTTATCAAATCTCTCCTTCAAATCATTTCAAACCGTGCATGCATTAGAAGCATAAGCTACACAACTAATCAATTCTTTACTCACAGAACTCATAATCCATGATAACACTATGACATTTACCTTCTCCCACAGATCATGAAGAGAAACATCAAACCTATCCTTCATATGTCTCCCATCAACAAATCCCATTTTGCTTTTCCCTATCATACCGATCCTCATATATCTATTCCACAAGGCATAGTTTTCTGAACCTATTAGTTGAAATGATATGAGAGAGCTACTTGGTGTGTCGCATGGCTGTAAGGATGATTCTGATCGATTGTCGACCTAGTGACTCTTCTAGCTTCGACTTCTCCAACTTCCGCCATTACTGAAGATCCACTTCACTTGAGGTCTACAGGTCTAAAAATCTCCTCCGACCTAGCTTCCGTAAGTCGCGATTCACCTAACTTCGTCAACCTGCTTTAATACCATAATGAAATTGACAAGGGATCCAACGCAGTAACAAAGAGGAGCAATAATGCAGAAGTTGTAGTGAAGTGCTCACAGAAAGGGAGAGCAATTTAGTTAACCATTGAAGAGAGAAGAAAGGGGGAAATGGCTTGTATCTTATTTTTGCACTTCTATGCATATACATATATATGTACATTTTAACATGTGGGTCATTAACTGCTAGTGACCTTTAACTGCTAACTAACTCCCTAACAGACTCACTAATTGTCTTCATTATTCTCAACAGACCTCAAACTAATTATAAGAAAAAACTTTGATAATTAAATTTACTAATAATTGGACAGGCCAGGTTATAAATTGATTTCGGTCCACGTAATAGATAAGAATGACCACTCATTTATTTAATCAATCCATTTTAACATTTTCAAATAGAGTTCAATGTGTCTGCTTGACACCCCTAAAACGATTTCTTAATTAATTTAAAATCCATCAATCTCGGATGGAGCCAAAGATTCACTATTTTTTGGCTTTGGGGTATGATGGAATAAAGCAAAATTACTCTTTAAACTGTCTGCGCTTCTTTCAATTGTGAAGTAGCAGTTAGTCAATGCAACTTTCGACGCTCATCATGGGTCATCCGGAAACAGTCGCGCTTTGTTTTTAAACATAGGGGTCAGGCTGCGTACATCTGACCTCCCCTTACCCTGCAATGGGCGGGAGCCTTTGAGTCACTGGGGTAATGTTGTTGTTGTTAGTGTGTATGAATAAAATATTTGACTTACTAAAAAATAACTAAGTCCATGCTAGTTTTGAGTGTGAAATCATATCTGTCTTGTTATAATTATTATTTCCCATCCCTTTCAATTCACCATTTTTTTTTCCATTTGTTCTGATTCAAGAAAAAAAGCATCTTTATTTACAGCTGGGTAGTAATGGATCAGAAAAAGAAAATATTACAAGTATTTGTTAAAAAATAACACTTTTTATTATATTATAAGTATATTGTAAGACTAGTTTTATAAAAAAGAAAATAAAAAAAGGTCAAAAATTCAAGAAATCTGAAAGATCCAACGTTGAAAATCCCCAATTCTATTAGTTTGGTTGATAGAATTAAAAATCCGAGACAAATGATTTGATTTGGTATTTGAATAACTCGAACCAATCCAGTCAATGTAAACCCCTAACAACAATTATATTACAAGTCGCTAATTGTCACAAATCTTTATACAAATAGAGTGTGTGTGTGTGTGTTAAATTCTGTTTGGAACTCAACGCGAGATCAGATTAGTAATCACCCATAGAACTTCATCAATTGAATTCAAAGAGCAATACACAACATCATGGAATTTTATCTTTCATACAACAATAGTTTTCATAAACAACTAAATACTCTGCATTTGGAAGATGGCATTTGATGGTCCCTCAAATTAAGCATGTTTCCCTGCATATCCAAAATAAAAAGTAGAAGTCATAATCTTAATTTCAATGAGAAAAATATTTTAAAAGATGAGAGAATCAAACAACTGTTTAGAACTTACTGGATGAAGACCTTAAGGAAATTATTTCCCATGTCCTCTTGTTCTTGTACAATATTTCTGGCAGAATCCTCAGCAGAAGTGCCGCAATGATGTAACTCAATTGATTCCAAAGTACAAATTTCCCCATAATCTGCAGGAATTTCTTGCAGCCAGCGGCACCTCTTCAGAACGAGGCGTTTGAGATTTGGGAAGTTATCGCTGCTAGCTTCCCAACGCTTAAGATATATGTCATCCAGTAAAAACAACTTCAAGCTTTCGAACTTGTCGTTATCACTCATTCTCCATACAACATCATTGAATATTACTAATTTAATTCACAAGAATGATTTCTTACGACAAAATGGTTGGAAAAGAATCTACCTTTGCTTGCAATTTCAAATTTGCTCCATGTGACTTTTTAAAATTGTGTCAACAAATTAAAAATTGATGTAAAGTTTTAAAATATGGTTTAATTTAAAAAAATGTTTCAACTCCTTTTTTTTCTTCTTTTTCCTAGGTTAGCTTTGTATATCTCAATTAATTTTATAGTTATTTATAATTATCTCAGTAATATATGTAATGAATAACTTATTCCATCGAATTTTAGACATATGTGAAGACATACCTAGTGGTTGTGTCTGTCTGGATTTAAAAATTGTGATTTTTCTTTTTGAAAAAAATATATCTTTTTTAAAGTTGAAAATAGTATTGGAATTAGAGTCATATTTGAATATGAATGCATGTCGAGGTTCTTTTTGATTTTTTATGGGTGATATTAAATATGGAATGAAAATTGCGAAAAATAATTTCTTTAGAGTTTTCTGAATTTAGAGATCAACTTGGAGTTTATTTGAATTTTGATATGTATATTGATATTTTTTTCATTAATTAGAACTTAAAAAATGACATACAACTAAAGGAAAACACAAGTGTCAATAGATCTTTCTTTAGCTGCAATATTTACTACTATAAAAATATAGTTATATTAGTTTAATTTAGTTGAAAACCTCGAGTTCTATTAGTTTGGTTTGATTTGGTTGATCAGATTTTATTTTAGTTTGTTATTTGAATAATCTAAATCAATCTGGTCCATGTACACCATTACCAATTATATTATTTATGGCTTAATAAGTCACAAATCCTATGTAGTGCGTGTTAAATGTTTTAAAACTCAAAGCGAGATCGGATTAGTAATCGCCCATAGAACTTCATCAAATGAATGCAAAGAGCAATAAACAACATCACGAAATTTTATCTTTCATACGTCAATAGTTACCATATACAAAATACAATATTACAAGTGGGCGAGACATGTGTTAAACATGTTTATTCCTAAATCATGAACCAGACAAATATTAAGAACATAAAAACGAAAGATTTTACTTTTCAAAAAATAAACTAAACTGCCTTCATTCACCTGCATATCAAAAATACAAAGTAGAAGTCATAATCTTAATTTCAAGGACAAAAATATTTAACAAAGATGAGAGGAGCCAACAATTATTTAGAACTTACTGCGACGGTTATGGATGAAGACCTTAGGGAAATTATTTCCCATATCCACTTGTTCTTGTTCAATCTTTTTGGCAGAATCCTCAGCAGTAGTGCCACAATGATGTAACTCGATTGATTCCAAAGTACCAATTTCCCCAAAATCTGCTGGAATTTCTTGCAGCCAGCGGCACCTCTTCAGAACGAGGCGTTTGAGATTTGGGAAGTTATCACTGCTAGCTTCCCAATGGTTAAGACTTACATCATCCAGTAAAAACAACTTCAAGCTTTCGAACTTGTCGTTATCACTCATTCTCCATACAACATCATTGGCTACACAATCTTTAAGTTTGAGCTCTTCAAGATTTGGCAACATCATAACAGTTGATGATATGACAGCCCAATCAAAACTAACACACCGTCTTAAAGACAACCTCCTAAGTGATGTTGGAAAAACAACGCTCTTTAAGTGATTTTCCAAACAAAATGGGCCTACAACCTTGAATTCTACGAGTTTTCTCAATATGGGAATATCCAATAGCGGAGGGGGACTTCCATAAAAGGTAGAAGATACGTGCATGATCAAACTCTTTAGATTGAGAGTGCCACAAAGGACTTCTTTTGTATGGCTGGTGTAAGAAAGAACAGAAAGTTCCTCTAGATTTGGCATGCATCTCACAAATTGTTCTGTTTTAGGACTGGGTAAATAAGTAGGTATCTTCATATGTAAATATCTCAAATTCTTCATCGTCCATATCTTCCTAGGTAAAGAGCAAGGGCCATGAATAATTAGAGTTTGCAAATTCTGAAGCTTTGAGATTGATTCAGGAATATCTCCATTAATTTCAACTTGGAGATATCTCAAATGAAACAACTTGGTAATCACAAGTGGAAATGACTCGAACTGTACACATGAATTGAAGATGGTCAATACCCTGAGAAGGTTGAAACGAGAGAAAAACTCATGTATTGCACGCTCACGACTTTTTTCAAAAGGTAGATCCAACCGAGAAAATAAGTGGATAGATCTAGCAACAGGGGGTAATAGCTTACAACAATCATCAATTGAATAATATTCCATTTGAAAACTGAAGTGACGAAAATAACGCTGTTGTGTTGGTAGAGTGGGGTGAGTTCTCTGCACATGCATATATTTTGTCATTTCAGCTTCTATCAAACAAAACTAACGCAGTAAATCATGGATTCTACATTCTTTTATCTCACCATTGAATCTTCTTTTTCTAGCTTGTATCAAATTCCTGCTAATTAGGTCCTCCAAATAATCCACTGCCACTTCCTCCAAGATTTTACGACTTCCAGAAGACGTCCTTATGAAACCTTCTGCGATCCATAATCGAATCAATCTCCGAGTACCGACCTGAAAATCCTCTGGGAAAATACTCATGGATAGGAAGCAAGGTTTGAGGCAATTAGGCAAGTGGTGGTAACTCAAACCGAGCACTCCTAAGCATTTATTTGGATGACTAGCAATGATTTCAGTTAAGTTTCGGGCAACATCCTTCCAACCTTGTAATGTCCAGGCCACTTTAGAGAGATGTCCCGCAATCACTGAAATCGTTAAGGGCAGTCCTTGACATTTTCCTACTATTTCCATTCCAATTTCTTCCAATTCAGGAGGAGGTTCATGTTTTGGTCCAAACACTTTATCACAAAGTAACCTCCAACCATTTTCTAAACTCAAAAGGCTCATCTCATGAGGGCTTGGCATACATTGCTACCTCGTTTTCCCTAGTAGTCAATAAGATTCGACTCCCATTGTTGTTATCAGGAAATACTTATGCCATCCCAAACATCTGTACTCCAAATGTCATCAACAACAACAAGGTATCTTCCACCCTTTAGGCTCTTTTGCACCACGTCGGCTAACTCACTGTCATCCAACTTATCGTAATCTTTTGAGTTCACAATATCTGTTTTCTTTAAAATGCAATGTAAAGCTTCTAACAATACATTTCTATATCGAAATTGTTGAGATATTGTAACCCAAGCAAGAATGTCAAAGTGATACCTGATTGTCTGATGATGATAAGCTTCTCTAGCAAGTGTTGTTTTGCCAATGCCACCCATACCTGATATCGTGACAACGTCTAGATCCCGTGGTGGTCTTGTCAATCTTGTAACTATGATGTCCAAGTCATCATCAAGTCCGCGCACAATATCATCTTCCAACGTCGGATAACTTGCAGAAGAAGTGCCAATCGAGGAATCCCGAGATAATTCAAGAACTAGACCATGAATATAATGAGAAAGAATCTCCGCCACCTGTTTAATTTCTTTATCAACTTTTAGCAAATTCGGGCTAAACGTCCACCTCGAGACTTTGATTCGAGAAATTTTCATAACAGCATCTTCTGCCTCAATAGCAGCAAATCTAATTTTTTCCTCCAAAGATTTGATCTTTTCAGGGTCAAATCCACTACTCTTGCTAAGTTTTTCTAGGAAATGTTCAAAATATTCAGCAGTAGCACGAAAAGAATCGAGCGCCTTGGTGGTCTCATCAGGAAAGAGTTGTGGAAAATTTGGTTGCTCAAGAGTTTGAAGAAGAGAAATTACAGCACTATAAGCAGCCATGAAGTCAATATTGGAAGGAAATAAAGCTTGAAGATGTAATTGAAGATATCAAATTGTACTCTGGAGTTACTTTCTAAATAAGAGTGTATTATGATGAAACATGACACTGGATCATGACACGTGTCTCGATGTCTTGTTTGTGGTTTGATATTAAACAGTAGATGAAACTAATTGATAACTTTGTAGATATCTTTGGTCCACTAAAGATTCGTAGATAGCTGGAAAGAACCTAAAAAGAGATAGAAGACCTTGACTATCAGTGATACAAGTACTTCTACTAGTAATATCAGAAATTTTTATTTTTAGCCAAATTTCTCAGAATACTAATATTTATTTTTAGCCAAATTTTTAGAAGTTAAAAGGCGTTTTTATTCTTAAAACAAAAACAAAAATTGACACAGTATTTTTTAAACAATTGAAGTGTTTATCCAGCCTTTTAGAAAAAAAGAATAAATGTTTTTAAACAGTAGGAAAAGATGTCAAACACAAATTATTATTCTAATATTAATCAAATCATAACATAAAATGCTACTCCCGTTTTTTTTTTTAAAGGAAAAAAAAAACAGATCACATGATCAATTAAAATAAACAAATTTTAGAAGTTTCACTAAGCCATAAATAGACATATATACTAGGAAAACAAGATAGACTAAGAACAAGGAAACAAAAGTAAAGAAGGAAAACTAATATTTTTGTTGATTCTTGAAGAAGGAATAAAAGAAATATAGTGATTATATTAATTATTTCTTGAAGAAGGATGAAATCTTGACACATACAAAATTCATGAAAAAAAAATCAGCAAGAAAATTCAAAAAATAAAAAATAAAAAATCCAATAAAAGGTAGATCAATTAACAAAGATAGCCTCTTACCTCTTTATGATATTCCATTGTTAGAGTATGAACAAGGAAAAAAAATTAATCATAAAGAATTTATTTTTGAAGGGGAAAAAAATTAATTAGTGTTTTGCTGTGTTGGAGAGAAGTTATGTTGTTGGGGATTGTGTTTTAATAGAATAAGGAAAGTGCTTTGCTTGCTGTATTTGGGATGGTTGGAAAATTCAGAGATTAATTTAGAATTTTTAGAATATAAATACCCTATTTAAGAAGAGATGTATTTAGTAGATATTAATTATTTAATCTTCTATATAAATAATTTAATATTCAATTAAGTATATCATTTAGTTTTCTTATAGCTTATGTACCAGAAAATAATTAATTTTAGTTTTATGAAAAGATCACAAGTTGGCGTGCATTATTTTTAACAGGTAAATTTGCTCTTGATTGAAATTTTTCGATCCTTAATTAAGAGTTTTTGAGTTTGAAGCTATAATTATGTAAAAAAAAAATTGTTTAAAGCACTCAAAGATAGTCATACAATATATAAATATTTTCTCTGTCCTATTTTATAAAGAATTTTTTAATTCGTCTAAAAAAGAATGTCATTTTACTGTAACTAAAAATATTTTAACCTTAAAATTCTCTATTTATCATTAACAAAATGATTTATAACCATACAGATATCTGAAGTTTATTTGGAACCACAATTCTCAACGTCCTTTTTTTCTTAAACGTCATATCAAATTAAATAATATTATATAAAATAGGACAAAAATAATATTAATTTAATCGAATCTTAATATAAATACTCTAATAAACAATAAAACCAAAAATAATACCCCCATCTGTTTAAAAAAAATTACTTTCTTTTTTAATTTGTTTTTAAAAAAAATTGACTTTTTTCCTTTTTATTACAAAAAATATTTTTTACTTCTTAAAAATTTTTAATAAATCAAATTAAGTTATTTTTTTCTAAACGAAAAATGGATTGTATTGCCTACTTAAAGACAAATTGGATGTTTGTTGCCAGCAAGAAACATTGGAATATCAAAAAGATGATGAGTGCACACCATCTTCTACGCCAATGAAGACATTTACAAGGCTCAATGCCAGCTGCTTATAATACTCTTTTATATAATATTAATTACTTGCACGCATTATCTACCCATCATAATTTTTTGTATTAATAAATCTTTGAAACGGCCGTTTGGATATAAACAGAATTTTTAAAAAAAATTGCAGATGATATTTTCGAAAATAATATTAGCTTCGTCCTATTTTATGTGAAATTTTTCTATTTAATATTATATTTTAAAAAAAAAGAGAATTTTTAA
>JAABOM020058962.1:0-13323 GCA_011800125.2 Solanum clarkiae
ACTGTAGCAACCCGAGAGCTACTTTACTGTAGCTCTCGGTTGCTACTTCAATTTTCTTCTCTCAAATCGTCTCCCTTCGATTCACTTTTCGTTCAACCATGGTTATACGTGTATTGTAGACGTTCTTAGGTATACACACACACACACGCGCACACACACACACACATACACACACACACACACACACACACACACACACATACACACACACACACACACACACATATATATATATATATATATATATATATATATATATATATATTTGGGATGTGACCTGAACCGACATAAGTAAGACCAAGCAGGCTATTACTTGGAATCCCGATGAAATCCCCTCATCGGTAAAGAGGTGATCTACTTGCCATGGGTAGACCATACTTCACCTTATGGGACAACTCCCTCTTTGTATGAACTAACCATCCTTATGGGACAACTCCCTCTTTGGATAGGATTTTCACAGAATCACAATTCAAATCATTTCTTCTCCTCATGGAATAACTCCCTCATCGAATCAAAAACCTATGCGAGGCACATAGTTCAAGTAAAGGGAGAGGGCCCTTGGGGATAGTCCTAACACCCCCAATCCATCGGTGCTAAGTCGTCATCCCACAAGAATAAATATACGTATATATACACACTTACAAATGACGTAAGTCATTTCTGAAACCATCTCAATGTGGTTCTTAGGATTAAAGGCCAAAATATAATTTTATAGTCTTTATACTCATGCATAGGAATAGCCCATTCATATACAAAATGGTACAAGCACCCAAAATGCTCAAAGGGCCAAAATCAAAGATATATATGTGATCACAATATTGTCATAACCAACATTTTATCAAAATCATACCATAAAACAAAATTGGACTTAACTCATAACATAATTTCTTAAAATAATCCATGTACATGAATGCATATGATATGAACAATGAGACAATGGCAAGAGTAATTAGGATTCAATAAAAATCAATAATATAATATGAAATACAATTGAAAACATAATTAAATCCACATTTAAATTCATATTGTAATCACCCATGCATTTAAGTGTCTTAAAGGGGACATCCATATTTGAAATTCCATAAACCCCAAAGAAAATCCTCATGTAATAGCTTAAATCACATTAAAATCATCAAATAAACACTACATATGCATAATTAGAATTTTAGGATTCATAATCTTCAAAACCCCGAATTTAAAGTAACTAGAAATCCATGAGATTGCTTAAAAATAATTTTGGGTCTCCTTTATTGAAAGGAAGTCAAGGATCACTCATATACCTTAGACTTTAAGTTCCTTGAAATTGAGTTGAGAAAGAATGCAAGCTTGGAAGTGGGTCATGGATCCTAAACTTGTTCTTGAGTTCCATTGAAATTGGGATTGGGGTCTTGGTAGAGGCTCTTGAGATAATTGAGAGGGTATTAGAGATGAGAGTAATGATTTTGATCCTTAGGAATATTGTTTAGGTCTTTTAGCAAGGTTAAGATAGCATTGGAAGTCTAAAAAATCATTAGAATAATTAAAATTCACGAAAACGCCATTAGTGATCAGATGGGAAATTTGGCAAAGTGGTGCCCCATGGAAGGTCCCAGGGGTCGTGTCCCACTTCACGGGTCGCATTTAGTGCCCGTGACAAGGTACTTGGTCTAAAAATTGAAGTTGAAAATCGATTGGAAAAAGATGTCTCTTCATGACCACGGAGGCCTCTACGGTTCGTGTGGAGCCTCATGGCCCGTGTGGAGACTCGTGGCACCATACTTGGTTCTAGAAAATGTTACCCATGCTCCATGCCAAGGGCGGCACCCCGTTCCACCTACCACAACCATTTTGAGTAGTCGTGGTCCAAGCCTTAGCCTCAAACTTATCTCCACGCCTACCAAGCCTCCCTTACTCACCTTCATGCCCCTCCTCATGACCACTGGCAAGTCTCACGACCCGTGCCACTGGTCGTGCCACCTTCCTCAGTGCCAAAAATGCCCTTTTCCAACCCCAACTGCCCCAAGGGCTTTCATTTGACGTGTCATGGGCCACCCAGTTCCAAATGTGCTAAAAATTATGCTAGTTTAAAGTTGACCCTTCTACTGGTACTTGTGTCGAACTTAGCCAAGAGAAAATCCTTTGAACTTGGCTTGACGTAGGAGGCCCATGACGGCTTTAAACAACATAAATAAGTTTGAAAATCTGAGTCCTTACACCAGCTTAACTCGGAGTAAATGCAATACTCATCGAAAGAAAAAGAGGCTCCTCCGAAGGTAAGGAGGGCTCACCATTATGGATCATGGTGAGCCTGCCGAAGCCTCTAATACCTACCTTTACATCATGAAAAGATGCAAGCCTAAATGGACGTCAGTACATGGAATATACTGGTATGTAAAATGGCTGGAAAGGAATAGGTTTAATCAAATACTTAAATTAAGGAACTCAACTCAACAATCTACTCAACTCAAGCGGCTCTACTCATCTCAACTCAGTAAAGCATGCAAGTTTAAAAATGAGATCATGTTTTGAAAATAAACTCAGTAGTATGCAACTCACAACAAATCATTCAAATTTTATAATCAAATAATGCTCCTCACAAGATACTTAACTATACAATTCAGTCAAATAAAATATGCAATTTATCTTTCTCCAATCGACATACATCCCACCACCCTATTGAATAGTGCACAATGAAGATGACATCATTGCTCACCAGTCCATTACTTGCCAAGGTAAAGAAGCCAGCATCTACAACCTGAATCATGATTCATCATGCCCATCCATCAATTTGGGACAGAAGTTGCCAGAATGTGTTGCACAACTATCCTACACAGGCAACCTAGTTATGGGGTTGAAGTCACTTATACCTGACCCAACTTGGTGCTCAATACTACTCCCAAAACATCCTCTTTAAAACTCATCATCATCATCTTCCATCAATAATTATATTTTTGGAAATTAATTTATGTCATCATCAAATATTTACTCAAAACATCATTTAGACCAAATGCTCAATTCCATTAAAACTCGTCAAAACATCAAGTGCTTTCTTTAAAAAAAAATCATGCTTCACAAGTCTTTACGTATCATGAATACTCTTTTCGATATTCATTTTTATGCTAAAAACTCGTATTCATGAAAACTCAGCAAAAAATATGCTCAAAAGTCATCCCTGCTCAATTTACAAAAATAATCACCAAACTCAATTTGAAAAATACATAATAAAAGGAATAAGGTATAATCATCAAATAGAGTTCAATTCATGTGAATGAAGACATGAACATACATCCAAATCAAATACTTAAGCCAACATCACCATCAATACATTTTTGGTATGTACAAGGAACTCAATAGATCAATAGATATCTCAAGGATTCAATTCAAGAAACCCAAGAAAACTCTACTCGAATTCGATTTCAAAGATTCAATATGTAAGGTGTGTGGATAAACTCAACCCAACACTATGAGTAGCTTTACATACCTGGCATGGATAACAACAAAAATATTCACAAGATCTCTAACTCTTCTTCTCTTCATCACTCAAAAACTATCACTTTGGAAGGCTTAAAAATGGGTCTTGGAAACCCTTATATGAGAAAAACGACCCTTATATAATCGTTTATAGAACTTTAGAGGGGTTGGAAAAAGTCCAAAATGCCCTTCACGAATTAAAAGAAAGAAAGTTTTCCTCGAAATATCCAGTCTGCGACACGATTGGGTGCGCACTCATGTTTTGCATCTAAAATTCTCCGAACATGTTTTCCCACTTCTGTTGAAATTTTTTTGAAAAAACTAAGTTTGGGTCTACTGCAATAGCGTGTCGCGCCCCGGACGTGGTTCAAAACTAAGTTCGGGTTTTGGCATTGAAAATTTTCTTTTGATCCGGGTGCTCTAAAAATTGACTGAGACCATTTCCCCACTCAACGTTTCCTGTTGATCACATATCCAGCATCAGATTTACCATATGTGCATGGGAAGACGCGTTATGCACATATCTCTCCTCTAAGGGTGTTTTGGTAATTTCAACAGGTGTTACATTATCTTCCCCTTAGGATTATTCATCCTCAAATGATGAGTAGAGGTGGTATTAAGGCATATAAACTCAAGACGCATCTCAAAACTCACCAAATCAATCATACTTTCGACTCTCCATCATTCTCGACAAACTCCACTCACACTCAGGAATAGACGCATCGACCCAACAATCAAAACATTAATTGAGTCAAGGGTAGGAAAATTACCTTTAACATTCTCATCATCAGGCATGAATAGAACATCCAAACCCAATTAATTCGAATCGTTTAGCCACCTCGACAATCAGTCTTCCGAACTCGGAAAGGAAGTCATCAACTCTAATCGAGACTGGACTATCAAGGTGCATAAGACTCCATGGGAAACTCTCAAACTTTGCACCTCATCTCAATTATGTTCCTCTCCATGGAACTATACCTCATTAACTTAAGTCTTATAGCTCCTGTTCAAACCTTTACCTGACCACATCCTCTTATTCCATTCAAGCCTAAGTTTAAGCCTCAAAGTGCTACTTCTAATATGATCATATCCTACAAAGCTAACCCTCAATTAAAGTTTTATACCTCCTCAAGGATTTTGATTTAGTGAATACTACTCTCTTATCACTACTCTAACGCATCTATCTAGAACCCTCACTCAAAAGTCATTGATAGTCTTCTCCATCACTCATATGGTGACATCCACACATTCAAGCTATCATTCTAACCACTTCAACTATGTCTAAGAATTATCAAGCCTACTTAGTACTTTTACTCCCATCACTGAATGAGCTCTTACTCTTGCTTAGAAGCACTCTAACCTACTCTTGATCATAAGGTCTTATCTTTCTCTTTCTCTATGTCCATAACCTTAATGAAAGGAGGACATCATAACCATCATATCAAAGAACATCCACTCTTGTTTCTCAATAATAACTTATCTATTATCATTAACATCGCTATAAAAAACTGGAAAGAGGGATCATTGGAAAGGTCTAGAGTGAAAGATTATAAGCACGATACATTCACGGAATTCATTTTGAGATAATTCATAATGTGATACAATCTCATTATCCCCTTTTATCGTACATTTATGTAATCAAACATGCTGTGAAACTCAAGTAGCATCTCATATGACATAGGTTGGAAATGCTGAGATTGTGTGAGATAAAAGTACAACTTTCACTCCTCATCTTTAGAACTTAACATGAACGGGAATCAACATTAGGTGTATGGGTTTAGGCAATAGGCATGGTGCTCATACGCAAGGAAAGAATAATGTATCACCTTCATCGAGCTTTAATGCATATAAGGGATCGAAAAGCATCAATGTCTTATCTTAATCTACCCATACGATCGAAAACTCAAGACTCATTTAAGTTTATCAACTCCTCATGTCCCCTTTAGCTCTAATGTTTTCTTCCTAACTCTGTGAACTATTTCCCTTTCCTAAGCCATAAGTATAGTCGTCCACATGGTTTGGGGTATCACTATCCACAAGAACATCTCAATTTCTCTTGTTATGCCATACTCAAAGATATAAGATTTCTATTAGCACTTCTCTTAGTATACAAATCTTAGTTTCCTCCTAGCTCTGTAGGCATCTTTCTATGCTTTCTGCCCGTGTGGGTATGCATAATCGCCTTCTACAATTCCTATTATCTAACCTCATTGTTTATCTTGCTAACATTAAACTTCTAGGCTCCAGTATATTTGACTAAGGAGGTGTTGGGTTACAAGCAAAAACTCACCATCATTCATACATAAATCCCCATCGACCTAATTACTAACGGTGACAAAGAATAGTTACACTAGCTCACTCTGCATCGACAACCCAACTATACTCTCTAGGCTCTCATAGAAAGTCATAACTTAGAGCTTCACACAACTTTACTCTATCGCGAATACCCATATTAAGCTTCTTCTCATCTAGTGTTCCATTCTCAATTTGTTATCTCCATCTAAGGGGTACCTATATCATGGACGTAGTATCACATTCTTGTAAGTCATCATCTTAACTCCAAATAAACACTATAGAAAGACTCTCAAGGCACATCTCCAGCTAAGACTATCACTGCCATAATGTTACCTCCCTCTTCAGATCACTCCCCGAAATTCAAGCTTAAAGGATAGTTTTAATCTGTGTATCACACACTTCTCTCATATTGCACCATCCTATGACTACTAGGTAATAATTTAGGAACATAATCCCGCTAAAATCTCATAGTGAATAATCGATCAACATATCCTCTCTTCACCACCCATGTACCATTCACCCATTTAGTGTATCTCATTATCGAGCTAAGCTCACCACCCTATAAATCTTATGAGACTCACTTCAAAATCACAAGCCTAGTTTAGATCTATCACATAGAAAACTCTCTGTTCCTTTGCTTAACACCTATATTCTGCCCTCATTAACACTATAACATCAGTACAAACCCCTTTCTAGTTTCTGAGCACACTCTAACACACTTTGACAGAAACTCTTTCTCTACACCCTATCATGAACATCAAATGATATTTACTACCCATTTTCCAACACTTATGGGAATCCAATCACCAATATATCACTTACCTAAGGGACACATGACTCTAATTACAAGCCTCAATTTACCACAACTCTCACTACCTACTCTCCTCCTCTCCCTCATCGTCCTTCTAGCTTAGGGGTAACGACTCTACTTAGGGTTTACAAGACCCTAAATCACATACCTAGGTGGCAATATTATACTTCTTGGAAACATAAAATTCTCTCTCATGTATAACATCAAAACAAGCAAAGGCTCAAATCATACCTGTCACAACCTCTAAGTGTTTTTCTTATCTGGGCGACTACCCACGACATACGACTGGTTCATGTCCCTACTCATACTAGAAGGAGCATCTCCCTAATTTTCTCTAACTGGTGGTGTAGATGCAATGGGTCGAGCTTTGTTGGCTTTCGTTGGATAATCCCACCAAAAGTGACCTACTTGGATACGTTTGAAGCAGTCGTTGGTGCCCAATCGACAGTTTCCCAGATGAAGTTTGTTGCACCTTTTACATGGTGGCTTTTCTTTATGTACTTGAGTCACTCTACTTCGGGATGGAGGATTATGAACCATGAAGGACTAGTTTCTCCTTGGCATCAGATTATATCTACTAGTACATGTAGGTGCAATTGCTGAGGGTGGCACATAACCTAAGGATCTTAGCAAAAAGGGGAACCCGTTTCCTTTCTTTTGCTTATGTTTACTACTGTCTTAGACTTTTTGCTCCAAGGTTCTTCCATCTCACTTTCCTTGTCCTCTTGTACCCATCAAACATATGCAACAAGCTGAGTAGTCAGCTTGAGCTCCTCGGTGCTGACAATATTTCTCGGGATCATAATGCATTAGGAAGGCAAAGTCTACAACTGTTAATGTACGACTCATAAGAGAGATTTTCTAGAGCATAACTCTATAGCATGAATCTAAATAAGAAAGAAGTGTGACAATTCCTAATGTCTTATAGCCTCTTTATTATGGGTGTCACGCTTCACACTAATAATGAAGAATCTACTAGACATGGTTTTATAGATTCCCTAGGACTCTTGAACTCTATGCTCTGATACCAAGTTTGTCATACCCCAGGAGGGTACCCTTGGCATGGCCGCACTCAGAGGTTATTGCTAGTCCCCGAGCGAACCACTTGGCCTCATTGTTGCATCATACTCAACAACAGAAGAATAATACTCAAAGGAAAGACCATGAAGTAATTGAACTAAGTCTTTATACAAAGAGTAGTTACCAATAAACAAAAGTTGGAAAGAATCAATACGCCACATCCTCTACTTGATGTCTATGAAGCTTCTACCTCTAACATCTAGATGGTATCATGACAGTCCATGGCTACCCAACTCAACTCGGAGATAATATAATACTCATCGAAAGAAAAAGAGGCTCCTCGGAATGTAAGGAGGGATCACCATTTCTAGAATCATGGATCTGAACTTCAATGCTGTTCTTGCCGAAGTCCTCTAATACCTACCTCTGCATCATGAAAAGATGCAGGCCCAAATGGACATTAGTACATAGAATATACCAGTATGTAAAATGTTTGGGAAGGAATAGGTGTAATCAAATACTTAAATTAAGGAAATCAACTCAATAATCTACTCGACTCAAGTGGCTCAACTCATCTCAACTCAGTAAAGCATGCAAGTTTAAAATGAGATCATGTTTTGAAATAAGCTCAGTAGTATACAACTCACACCAAATCATTCAAATTTTATAATAAGATAATACTCCTCACAAGATACTTAAGTATGTAACTCAGTCAAATCAAATATAAAATCTAGGGAGTTTCTCTAACCAACATACATTGCACTACCCTGTTAGATGGTGCACAACAAAGATGATGTCGTTGCTCGCCCATCCGTTACCTGCCAAGATAAGGACATCAACATCTACATCATGAATCATGATTCATCATCCCCATCCATCCTTTTGGGAAAAGAATTGCTAGAATGTGTTGCACAATTATCCTACGTTGTCAACGTAGTAATGGGGTTGAAGTCACTTATACCCAACATAACCCGATGCTGAAAATGTCACGCCCTAAGTCCCTTTAGGGCGCAGTGGCACCCGTTGCCAATAAGGCCCGAGAGAACCAACCTATATCTATGTGCTTTTTGTATATATTATAAGGGGTTTCTACCTTCAATGTGCCTTTAAGAAAGTAAAAAGTAATAACAAGACAACAGGAAATGCATATGGCTAGGCCGTTGGGGCCACGTTGTCTAAAGTATGAGACACGACCACATTTTACTTACATAGTCTACAAAGCCCCTAGATAAGGAAAAATATCTGATAAGGGTCGGGACAGACCCCACCTCGACTAACTGTATAATAAAAAATTATAAGCTCTAGACACAAAGCTCTGAAGCAACCTGGAGCTTGGTAACTGCAGCTGGATATAGGTCCCCCATAAGGGACGTCGGTACGAGATAATGTACTGAATATGTAAGGCAAGGTGTACTGTATATGAAGTAACAACTCAAATGAAACTATGCACTGGTGTAGGATAAAAGATCACCTTTAGTTATACTATGGGATCGTGTACTTTATGTTCTTTTTATCAATTTACCTTTACTATATAATCTGTGCACAACATGTAATACAAATGACTAGCTGATTAGTGGTAAAACTATACCGGGACATCCCTGGCTAGGTTCATCATTAACCCCTCGGGCTACCACCCGTGATAGGATCATCCCTAACTAGGTGATTCTTCCACCCCTCGGGCTACCACCCATCAATAAACAATATACTTTATCTGTCAATTAACTTTGAGATGATTCTTTTGGTGGTCATAATATTGGAGTTGTAGGACTGTAGATGTAGCATGTGACATGTAGATAATCATACAAGACAATATGACAATGAAAAGAGTACGTTAAACAAATAATGAAATGCGAATGAGATGAAACAACTCGTGAATTTTATTTAGCAACAAGAACCCATGTAACTTGGTATCCACGTGTGTATGCTGATTTGAAGGTGACAATGTACGGGATCATATGAACATATGAAAGAATGTAGACCCAGTTAATAGTTGTGTCGGATTTGATAAGTTCCTTTATGTGCCAAGGAAGGATCTATGTTTCATGCCAAACAACACGAAATCAAGTAGCCTTCCATACCTTGCTGTACGACCTCGCTATTACCTCGAGATAACCTTCCCTTCTTCCAAATATTTATCTAAAATATATTAGGCAATAATACTAGTATTATTAGCAAATAAACACTTCTTGGCAGCCCAATATCATAAAAACTAACACCCGAGCAGCAAGCCTATAATTAGCGACGAAAACACATTCCTTCAACCTTTTCACTTATAATCATATTTTCTAATACACATTCTTATATACATATCATGTGAAGCCTGATTTAGTGCCATAATAGTGTTACAACAGCCCACCAAGTACAACACATAACAATTCTACGCAACATAAAAATAGGCGGCATAACGTTACCTCCCTTCGCTACATTTAAACGTCGACAATTCCAAACCTGTTCCAACTCTAACCAAACTGTTCCAACAACATTTATAGATTCAAAAAGTCCTAAAGCAGTCTTAGAACAGCACCCAAGAATTCATGAAGGATGTGAGCCGATAGTCTTCCATCCAACAGCCCACATGTTCGTATTAAGAACATAATTGCGATATCCTGTAAGGACTCACTTTTGTGAACTATAAAAGTGGTGCAGCAGCTAAGTTACATCACTAACAAACTAAACCTTGTTAATAACACAAGTCTTACTTCACAATTCAGCCAACCAAGAAGACAAAATCCTCTTGAACAACAAGAAAAGCTCACAACAACCCTTAGGACACATGCTGTCCAAAATTTTCAGTACAAACATACTAACATATACTTCTTGTTTTTCATGGGATAAGTATAACAAATACATGGATATTTCCACTTATACTAGCCTTCAAGATTCAGGTCTTTTTAAGAACCCTAGGGGGTTGTGTAGGTTTCCTTGTGAAGTGAAATAAAGAGAGAAAAAGAGACTTTAAGAAAGCTGAAAATTGCTCCAAAGTAAAATGATTTAAGGTGCTGCTTTTGAGCCCTTATAAAGGCTCTCTTTGGTTGACTTTCTTTATAATTTTTGACCACATATTAACACTTATTAATAGCCTGGTGATGCATCAGCTTGGCCCTTACACTTGGGCCTAAATGGGTGTCAAAGGTGATGGACCTTTGCTGCCCATTTTCCAAATGCCTCTTCACTTAATTTGGGCCCAATTAGCCAAGTGGGTTGTGGTGTACTTGGGACCTTTTATTATTCATCTTGGGATGAAAATAAAGTCCATTTATGATGCTAAACCACGGGCTAAAGCGCCTTCATCGATGTTGTTTTTTGACCCTTAACACGGACTTTATTCATAATCGGACTTGGACCAATTCGATGTCAGGCCTCATCTCCGTTTAGCTAGCAATTTAAGCTAAGAAAGTAGGTGATTCACCAACTAGCTTATTAAGTCCTACAAGCACCTCAATTCTCTCACCTTGTTTAGGGTCATGATCTCCTCAATTCGACACCAACATGTATACACTCGACCCTCTTAAGTGTTAGACGCACATATCGCCCATTAACATGAGATTCAAGCACTTTCAAAAATTGGCGCTAATTTGACCAAACCATATCGTGTTTCATTTACATTTACTAGTATTTTAAGGTGTGGGGTGTTACATCCTCCCCCTTTAGGGACATTCGTCCTCGAATGTTAGCACAATTGGATAGCTTGACCAAATTTAAACCTTTACTTACACAAACTTTTGACAACACAATAAGTATTCGATCACACGTACCTATTAGTATCCCAATTCTGCATGTTGGACTTTCGCTTTAGCTTCAAATAAGTAAGAGTATTTTTATTTCATTGCATCCTTGGCCTCCATGTTATTTCTTTTGCTTGCTGATTTCTCCAAAGTACTTTCACTGAAGATATTTCTTTATTCCTTAGCTTTTCAACTTGACGATCTAGAATAGCAATAGGTACCTCTTTATATGTGAGATCTCCTGTAACCTGCACATCCTCAATAGGAGTGGTACGATATGGGTCACCTATGCATTTTCGAAGCATTGAGACATAAAAAACTGGATGAACCATTGAAAGCTCTTGGGGTAGCTCTAGTTCATATGCAACCTGCCCAAACTTCTTAATAATTTTATACGGCCCTATTTAACGTGGGCTTAGTTTTCCTTTCTTACCAAACCTCAAAACCCCTTTCATTGGAGACACCTTTAAAAATACCAAATCCCTTATTGAGAATTCCAGTCCTCTCCTTATAGCATCCGTATATGATTTGTGACGACTTTGGGCTATTTCTAGCCGTTGTTGCATTACCTTAACTTTTTCCATGGCTAGTTGTACTAGATCTAGCCCAAGTAAGGTGGTTTCACCCACTTCAAACCATCTAATTGGCGACCTACACTTCCTTTCATACAAAGCTTCATAAGGTGCCATCTTGATACTTGAGCGGTAGTTGTTATTCTGTCAAGCCCCAAAGTCCCGTAGGCGGACCGGCACCCGTTGCCGATAAGGCTCGGGAGAACCAATCTATAACTATATGCGTTCTATGCATATTATAAGGGGTTTCTACGTTTGACATGCCTTTAAGAAGATAAATAGTGATAAGAAGCCAAAAGGAGATGCATATGACTGGGCTGTTGGGGCCACGCTGTCTAAAGTGCGAGACATGATTTCACTGTACTTTACATAGTCTACAAAGCCTCTAAATAGAGAGAAACATCTGATAAGGGTCGGGACATGCCTCGCCTTAACTAACTGCACAATATAAACATATAAGCTCTAGACATGCAAATCTCTGAAGCAACCTGAAGCTTGGTAACCACAGCTGAATGTCCTATACTCCCATTGGGGAGATCTACTAGCACCTTTACCTGCAACATGAAATACAGGTCCCCCGTAAGGGATGTCAGTACAAGATAATGTACTGAGTATATAAGACAGGATATACTATATATAAAGTAATAACTCAAATGGAACCATGCATCTGCGGATGATCAGGGACCACCCTTAGTTATACTGTGGAATCATGTGCTTTACGTTCTTTATATCACTTTACCTTTACGGTAAAATTTGTACTATAAAATCTGTGCACAGCTATAAACCAATGACCAACTGATCAGTGGTGAAACTGTAACGGGTTCGTCCCTGACTAGGTTATACTCAAATCCTCGAGCTACCCCCCCCCCCTTGATAGGATCGTCCCCTGGCTATGTTATACTCAACCCGTCAGGACTACCACCTACCAAAACTGTATAATTTATCTTTCAATTACCTTTGAGATGATTCTTTTGGTGGCCATAATATTGGAGCTGTAGGACTGTATATGTAGCATGTGACATATAGATAACTATACAAGACAATATGACAATGGAAAAAGAGTACGTTACACAAATAATAAAATGCTTATGAAATGGAACACCTCGTGAACTTTATTTGGCAAAAAAGAATACATATATCTTAGTATTCATGTAAGTAACCAGATTTGAAAGTGACTATGTATGGAATCATATGAACATGTGAAAGGATGGAGACACAGTTAATAGTTATTTTGGAGTTGGTAAGTGCCTTTATGTGCCAAGGAAGGATCTATGTTTCATGCCAAATGATACAAAAGCAAGTAACCTTACATACCTCTTCGTCGGACCTCTTTACTATCTCAAAACAACCTTCCCTTCCTTCAAACAGTTATGTACAACATAGTAGGTGATAAAACTAGTATTAGCAGCCAATATACACACCTTGGCATCCCAATCACATAAGAAAACAA
>JAABOM020058963.1:0-49160 GCA_011800125.2 Solanum clarkiae
GTATTTATAAACCCGAGCGTATTCTTCCAACCTCTACGTCTCTAATCGTATTTCCCAACACACATTCACATGTACACCTTATGACCAGCCTGTTTTCATGCCATAACAGTCCAATAAAATCCCACAAAGCTCGACACATAACAATTCCACACAATCTAAAAATGGACAGCAGAACGTTACCTTCCTTTGCTACATTTCGACGTTGACAACTCTAAACCTATTCCAACTCTAACCAAACTATTCCAGCAATATTTACACACATAAACAAACCTAAAACAATCTTATAACAGCACTTAATAAGTTATGAAGTACGTGAGCTAATAGCCTTACATACAATAGCCTGCAAGTTCCAATCAACATGACGCTTAAGATAACACAATATAACGCGCTTGTTAAATGAAACCAAAATCAGGGAAGCAACCTTAGGGTGATGTTTATAACTCAAACCATATTAAGAACACCAAGTTATCTTTATAATACAACTCACAAACCATAGAGAAATCACCAAAACAAAGGCAAGTGTGCAATAACTTTCTACCCACATGCTGTCCAACAATTTCAGCAAGCATAACTAGTATCCATTTCTTGTTTTTCATGATGAAACTATACTAAATATATAACTATAATTACTTACCTTTGTATTCAAGGTTTATAGTCTCCTTAAGAACCCTAAAAGAGTCGTTTGGCTGCTTCACAAAGTTGAGAAAAATTGAAAGGAAATTTAGAGAGCAAATCTGATTTTTGTGTGGTCAAGTTGAGAAATGACTTTTGGGAGCTTCTTTGACCGCTTTTTATAGTGTGATTTGGCCGATCTAATGAGGCATTGTCAGCCTGACTTCACTAAGGAGGTGATGCAGCTCCTTTATCCTTTCATTTAGGCTTTTTGGGGCTCCAAATTGTTTGGACTTGGGCTGCCTATTTTCAGCTTCCTTCTTCACTTGGATTGGGTCCAAAGTATCCAAGAACTTGTGATGTCTTAGGCACCTTTTAATATCCTCCTTGGGATGATCATTTAATCCATTTATGATGCTAAAACATGGTCTAAAGTTACACCCTTAACACAAACTTTATTCATAATCAAACTCGGATAAATTCGACGTCGAGCCTCGTCTCCGTTTAACTAACAAATTTAAGCTAAACTAGTAGGTGACTCACCTACTTGCTTCCTAATTCCTACAAGCACCTCAATTCTCTCACTTCATTTTAAGGCCATAATCTCCTCAATTCGTCACAAAACATGTATACACTCGACCTTCTTAAGCATTAGATGCACATATATCCCATTAACACGAGATTCAAGTAATCTAAAAATTAGCGCTAATTTGACCAACCCATGTCATGTTTCATTTTTCAGTACTAGTATTGTATCGTGTGGGGTGTTACATTAATGACTTAAAGTAAGTATTTGTTTTACATTAAGTTGTACCTTGAATGACATACTTTTGTCTATTAAGCTAACTTAACATTCAATTTTAAAGTGAGTATCCTATCCTTACAACTCTTTGGCCATCTTACATACTGTACATTTCATGTACTGATGCCTTTGCCACTGCATCATTTTCTGAGGTAGATTTTGGTATTCATGTTAGCAGGTGTTTAGTGAGACAGTCTCCATCAGTAGTCGGCGAGGCTTCTTTGCAATCAGAGAAACTCAGGAGCCTTTATTTCCTTGTATTTATTTTAGTTGAGGTGCTCATGAGCCTACTCCGGTGCCTTGTTCAAAGTTAGTACTTTAGATGCTTCATAGACTAGAAAGATATTGTTCAAGTTATTTCTTTGAAATTGTTTGAAAGAATTTGAGTTAAGTTGTATATATTACTATTGTATCTTTAAGTTCATGAATTTTGAGCCTATTCTAGTTCATTACGATATTAATGTCTTCTGCTAATTAAGTTAACCAGGATAAGTGGTTCGCTTGGGACCAGAAATGGTTTTTGAGTGCCCGGCCACATTCAGGGAGTAGGCTTGGGGTGTGACACATGGTGTCATGATCTGAAATTTGATGTAATGTCATTTTCCTTCAGCCTACCTTAACAGGTAATATCAAATAATACGGAAGCTAAAGCAATAATACTATCTAAATAACAAAGGGATATGCATAAGGATCATAACAATAATCTAAAATCATCCAAGAACTGGTGTCACATGTACAAGCCTCTATTACAACTAAGTTCAAAAGAAAGTAATAGAAGTGTCAATAGTCTTTATTTCTCGAATAGAACAAAATCAATATAGTCTGACAGTCTTGATAGTAGGGTAAAACAGGCAAGCAACTACCTCTCAATCTATCACAAGCTCAGTCTGTTAGGGAATAGAAATGTCAACTAGATCTAGGCTCACAACCTTTACATATATGTCGAAAATAACGGCAAGTATGAACAAGTACCCAACAAGAGGATCTCGACGTAGGTAGAGAATAAGGAACTCAAATACTCCTTTCATCTCAACCACATTCCTCTGAAACTACAAACCTGCATGCAGGAAAGGACAACATACATATAATATAGATATATACATTTATTGTCTCAGTACCCAACATCTTATATGATCAATTTCAACAATTTTCGAGAACATAGTCAATCAACTTATCACACTAATAAAAATTAACACATTTAGAAGAAGGAACAATATGAAATGGAATGCCATGATATCAATCAACACAATGCATTGATAAATAATCATGATGCTTGTCTACCCTACGATACTTATCCATTGATATAACCAGCTGGAACCTATGAGGGCCACACATGGACTATGTATCCATCGAATCCATTTTTCTTCGAAATTTATCTTCCATATCTAGCTGGAAATATTTTTCATTGGTTTTTCTTTTTTCTTTTTCTTTTCTTTTCTTTTTGCCCCTCCCATTTCCCTTCAACATGTTCCAATGCAATATATAATCACATTTTATATGGGCACACGAATATGCAAAGATTTCGTATTATCCATACATTCGATAAACACGTGAAATCAATCTCATTATTACTGTAATTCTAGAATCAACCCCAATTGAGTCATCATAATCACAACCATGTTATTTCTTAAGGTTTTTTACAGTCCATTTATCATCCCAATTCAAGCCTACTCATTGAAGTACTGTCAAAATACAACACATTTGAGGCCTAAAACAATGAATTTTGTAAGTTCTTAATGCGACTTTTTATGATTTTTGTGTGTTTTTGTATTGTTCTTGTGGAAAAGTTAGGTTGGCAAGGTTTTGGAGAAAAAATACAGATTTTGTTGAAGTATAGGACATACGAGTTCACCTATAAGTCGTAGCCTAAGCTACGAGTCATAGAGTGCTATCACAGCAAGAAATAGAGACCAAAAACTTAGAAATCTTCTAAGTGGAGGTCAACCCTATGAGGCCAGCCTATGAGTCGTAAGTCTTGTTACGACTCGTAGAGGTGTACTCGTAGCAGGAATCAGAGAGCTCAAACTTTGGATCAACAACTGAAGGCCTAGACTACAAGAGGAGCTACGACTAATACCTATAGGTCATACCAGTTGAGTCTAAGATGCCAAGATCCTCATATGAGACCCCAATAATGACTCGTAGGTCACCCTACGAGTTGTACCTGTGAGTCATACCAGTTGCCAGCTATCTTTTCTATGTAATTTTTAGGATTATTTTGTAAACACTATAAATACTTTAAGTTAGGGTTTTATTTAGGGAGATTCAAAATTAAGAAGAGAAGATCATATTTAAATATACTCTCAAGGAAACTTTTAGGTTTTTAGCTTAGTTTATCATTTTCTCTTGGAAAACCCTAATTTGGGGACTGGAAATCTTACTTTGTGCTTATTATCAATCTATCAAGCTTATGGTTTGCAACTTGTGGTGTCTTTAATCTTCATTGCTTTGGGTAAAATCCTCAATTGTGTCATCTATTTGCGTTTTTATTGGTTTTTCCTTAGCCATGGGTAGCTAAGCACCCACAACTTGGGGTTGTGGGAACCATGGGTATTTGATTTGAGATAACCTAGGTTTATTGCATTTCTATGATTGGGGTTTTACATGTATTATCTATTTTCCTTCATTATGATTGTTGTTTGGTGGTGGCCAATACCAAACCTCGCCTACTATCACGATCCCGACCAAGGTAGTGATGAATAGGAAAAGTGAAGTAGATGACAGAATTCGATTGATGTGTTCTAGTCTAATCAACCAAACCTGACCAAAGGGAGGCTGACTGGGACAATAAGTAACGATTAGTTGGCACGTCATGGTAGACAACAAAGTGCCATGGTGAAATTGGACCTTCATCTTCACAAGAGGGCTGGAAGAACCTAAGTTACCATCCTGCATGTGAATTTCCAATTATAGTTATGTTACCTAGGTTAATCGAGTCGGCGAACCATGGGAAATACAATTCCCAAGCTGTCCCTAAAATAGAGTGTTTTTTTTGCATCATAGTGTAGTGTTAATTTTGTTTTATCCTTGAATCACAACACCCCCTCTATTTAGAGATTTTAGTTATTGATACTCGAAATGATTGATAGTGAACCCTTATAGTCACACCTTGTATTCCCTGTGGATTTGACCCTAACTTTTGTTTAGGATAATTATTGACGGCGACCGCTTTCTTATTGGAGCATGAACATCATCAAAACTTATGGCACCATTGAGAGGGAATACGGCTAGGTTTTGACTTGATTTCACTATTAGTTAGTTCTAGTGTTAATTTCTAGAGTCTCGTGTATTTTACTTTTATTTTGTTTTTGTTGTTTGATTTTACTTCAGGGTGTGCTAGGTTGTATGCTGACACAAGGAGTAAGGTGATCCTGAGTTCCAACTAATTTGGAGATCCATCAAGTTTTTAGAAGAATGGGTCAAGTGAATGAAGATGTTGCGGTTTTGGAGGAGATAACTATGCATGATGATAATACTGGAAGAGAAGAGCATCCACCACTAAGGGATAATAGGCCATAACTTAGGGACTTCAATGAAAACACTTATGGATAGAATCAGTATCGATTGAACCCTATGGCCATGGGCATTACCGGTTCTATAGTGCTGCCTTTTTTACCAGCATATGCTAAGTTCACGGTATAGAGTGGATTGCTCCAGATGCTCCAAAACTGTGGTTTATTCACAGGCCTACCTTCAAAGAATCCCCACCATAATCTTCAAAAGGTCGTCTTTGTGTGCAAGAGTGTCACGTGGACACAAAATCTTTCTCTTGATGCCGTTGGTTTAAGAGTGTTCCTACCATCCCTAACTAGGAACGCAACCATATGGTTGTTTGAGATTCCTCCTAGTACAATAACAAGTTGGGCAGAGCTTCAAAGAGTGTTCCTTGAAAGATATTTCCCAAGATCTAAGAAGTTGAAGCTCAAGGATCAAATAAGCAACTTTGAGCAATTGTTGGGTGACTCTATTAGCACAATAAGGAAGATATTTACCAAATGCTTGAGGATGATCCCCGATCACAAAATTATTGATGATGCCTTGGTTGAGATTTTCTATCGGAAAATTGATGAGAATAGTCAAGCTTGCGCCCACATAATCATGGGAGACATGTCTCTTGACCAACCTTTTCCATTGATAGCTGTAAGAATGGAACAAGTGGTTAAAACCAATAGAGCATGGGGTCAACAAGAGTGTAGTACGATGAAGACTTCTTATGCGGTCAACACCAACAATGAGCAAGCAAAGGTAAACAAAGAGATCATGGAGCAACTTGCTCAAATTCGCACAAGTGTGGACTTGGTCTTGAAGCAAAACCAAGAAAGTGTCGAAATGGTCACTCACCAACCTCCGAAGGCTCCAATCTATGAAAATTCATTCTTTGATGAAGATGCTTGTTTTGTAAGTAATCAAGCGGCGAGTTTCCGGAATAACCCCTAAGGGTCAAACTCGGACTATTGGAGGCAAGGTTCAAGGAATCAAGGTCTGAACTATAACCGTGATGGTGCTTATAGAGATAACTGAGGTGGTTACTATGAAAGAGAGAGAGTGCTAGATGTCAAATGGGGTAGAAAAGATGGTTATAGGAATGGTCCTTATGTGTCGCCCCACAACCCTGATGCTATGCCAAGCACTTCTAGGCTTAAGGAGATGTTTGACAAGTTGTTGAAGAGATCTGACCACCAAAATGAGACCTTGAATGGTATGAAAGTGATATTTCTAGTATTAACCGGAAAGTAGAGTCTCACTCGATGGCGATTAAGCAACTTGAATAATAATTTGGACAATTTTCTTCGCAATTGAACCAACACCAAATAGGAACCTTACTAAGCAATCCGGTTCAAAATCCTAAAAATGAAGAGCATTGCATCACAGTCATGACTCGGAGTGCCAAAAGCACCATAGATGCCCCTATGATGGTAATTGTGGATGAAGATAATGAGAAGGTTCTTGGTGGTGAAGTTGTGGTTGAGGAGAAGGTCCGGAGATTGCTGGGATGTAAAGAATTGAGGTAAGGGGGCATGAAGAATTGAAGTCAATTCCAAAGATGCCTCCTCCTTTCCCTCAAAGGCTTAAGAAAAAGGAAGAGGAGGGTAAATTCAAACACTTCCTCTCGATATTGAAACAACTATCCATTAACATTCCACTTCTAGAAGCTTTGGAGAAGATGCCCAGGTATGCCAAGTACATGAAGGATTTGGTGACAAAGAAACGTACTTTGAGCTAAGAGTTCTCACAGGAACTCCAACAATGTAGTGTAATCATGACCAAATGCCTTATTCATAAACAAGAGGACCCCGATGCATTCACCATCCCCTGTACCATTGGTGATGTTGAGTTTGCGAGAGCATTGTGTGACTTAGGAGCAAGCATCAATCTAATGCCTCTTGTTGTATTAAAAAGGCTTGGTCTAGACACTCCTACCCAATGAGAATGCGATTGCTCATGGCAGATCAAACCATCAAAAAACCAGAGGGAATGCTTTTTGTCGTTCTTATTAAAGTTGATAAATTCATCTTTCCGACAAACTTTGTGATCCTTGATTGCGAGGTTGATTTTGAGGTGCCCATCATTTTGGGAAGACCATTTCTGGCCACTGAGAGAGCCCTAGTAGATATGGATTCGGGTAAGCTTCGATTCAAGGTAAATGATGTAGAGGTCATGTTCTATATCCGCTAATACATGAAACATCCAGATGAGTTCAAGAATTAGGTGTGGACCCTTGATGATTGTTGATGAAGGAAAATAAAAAAGTCGTGTTGCGATGTTAAACAAGGCACTTCTTTGGAGGCAACCCAAGCATTTTTTATAATTTTTTTGTCTATTTTAAGTGTGTTTAGTTATTGAGAATTTAGGTAGTAGGATATTTGTTTGTTCTAAGTTGAATGACATTGATGCAGTTGTAATATTTTGGAGATTGTTGTGTTTTGGAACTTGGTTTGCAGGTGGAAATTAAAGAATTGAAGAAGTGAGAAAATAGCACTTGGCGCAACTTCTATGAGTATGTCTACGAGTTGTAGTCATTACCATGACTCATAGTCATGCTTCGTAGAGGAAAATAGCGAGTATCAGAAGTTGGTACACATACTACGAGCCAACCTTACGATTCGTAAGGTCTCCTACGAGTCGTAAGTGGGATTAGTAGTGCCCAGGTATGTACTTTAATTTTTTTTACAAGTATTGGATCAACTATGAGACCGGTGCTTATGAGTCGTAAGAGATACCGGGGCTTACGAGTCGTAAGACACCCTACGACATGGTCTTGTATCCCCGGTCGACAATTTTAAAATGTTGACCCGATTTCATAAAAGAGGGTCAAAATAAAATTTGACCCCAAATATTCATTATTCAACCCTAATATCGATGAAAATACCCAAAAATTTTCCCCGATTCACTTTTTCGACTAAAATCCTGACTACCTACATCATTTTCAAGCAAGAATTTCAGCGAGAAGACTATTTCCTAGGGTTTCGGCATACTTTTCTCGCTACATTGCTTTGATTTAATTCGTCTACAAATTGGTAAGCCTCGTGGTTACTTGTAATGCACTATGGTGGTGAGCTTAATCTATATATGATTGTGTGTTTAGTTTAACCATGAATATTCATGCCATGATGTGATGTTTTGATCTAGACATGAAACGTAGGGTTTGTATGCTTTGAAAGGTTTGCTGTGATTCAAACCATGTTTGAAATTCTTAAGTGGGTGGTTGTAAGTATAAAAATTATTTGTCCTTAGAATTTAGCCCAACCATCATGTGAATTGTCTTTGTAATTGGAATTTAGGAGGTGTGTTTATGCTTCATATGCCATAGTATGTTAGATTTGATTGAAAGTGTTAGAATTTCTCTTACACTTCAATGGAATGTTTTGTTGATAAAAGTGTGAGATTGGATATGAAATTGCCCTTGGTTTTGATCGACATAATGAGAAACTGACTTCAATTCTTAAGGATAATGGTTGCTTTAACTTTTTGATGTCATTTTAGGACAACCCATGTGCCAAATATATCATATTGCTCATTTAATTATTAATTCCTAAGTTCGTTTATCTTGTTTTAGCTTGTTGTGGAAAAGTTTTAGACACTACTGGTGTCTTCTATTTTCAGCTACGAGGCCCTCTTACGACTCGTAAGCTCCCCTACGAGTCATAGTGGTCCCTCGTATGGTTTCTTCATGTTTCTCATATGAGACCTACATACGACTCGTAATACCCATTATAACTCATAGTAAGGGTTTCATAATCCTGATTAAGTTATCAAAAATGTCTCTTCAAATAGGTATGAGGCTAGACTACGACTCGTAGGGTCCCCTACTAGACATAACTTCCCCTCGTACTTGATACTACGAGGCCAGTGTATGACTCCTAGGATGCCCTATGAGTCGTAACTGTACTCGTATCTGCAAACCTACAATAGTATCAGATATTTTTCAATTGTCTTGTTTTGTTTCTATGTATAAGTAGTTGTGTTTCTTGATCTTTGCTTTGTGATCATTGATTGGTCAAATGTCTTAGAGCTCACATGTTGTTATATGGTTGCTTTGCAAGTAAAATGCCTCTAAAGGATAAACGAGCAATCCAAACCTTCTAACGGAGGTTGATTGAAAAATTTTCTGAGGCCGAGAGATCTAAGTGGTTTCTAGAAGTTCACAGTGTCAGAAGAGACCCCAAAGCTAATATACCTCAGACCCGAGTACGTCAGTGCAAACTCGCATGGAAGTTAGCAATTCCTCCCAGTCTGAAGAGAAGGAACAACTGGGTAATGGAGACAGATCTGATAGCAGCCTAACACAGATGACCCCCCCACACTCATGGTCAGAGTGGGAGTCTGAGAGCACCTCCCAAACCCAGCAGGAGGAAGTCCAGTCACAACCCTCAGTCGACCGCAGATGGTGTGTCCTAGGGATGAAGGAGATATATGACCAGGGGTTAGAGCCCAAGGGACAGGGAAAACCAGTGCAGTAATTTCACTAAGAGTCTAGACTGAACAACTCAGGGTTAGATAAGGTGCCAGGATTAGATGAAGAGATAAACAAACACGGACTGCGATGGACCACACAACAGCTGGGCAAGTATGCCTCTTACGTATTTTGTGAGTTTTATGCAGCATATCTTGCTAAACTTCACCGAGGGTTCTCGAAGAACAAGAAGCCAATTGAGCAGTCGAGATTATGGGTGGTGCTAGTCTGGGGTAGGAGAGTTCCAATTTCGAAGGAGACTATTCGACGGATCCAGTTTGGGCCCACTTACAGAATGCCTCAGTCTACAGCGAAGTATGATGGACACATTGACAAGATGAGGAGAGGTGGTGACAGGGAAAGACATTGGGACCAGGATAGAGCTCATACAATGGATTGCCAGCTAGATTTGTGAGGAGGGTTTCAAGCTGACGTTGGTTACAAACCACACAGATCCTATAGTAAAGGCTTACCTCTCTTTCCGGGCCAAGTTTTGGTGGTCCAGTATCCATTGGCATATCCGGCCCACTTTCATGGATAATGTGACTTTAGAGTGGGATGAGTTATTAGCCAACATCCTAGCTAGTTATGAGATAGACTGTGCTCGGATCATATCAGAGCAGACCTACGAGTCAGCCATCCGGATGAACACCTCACAACCATTTCCTATTTTGGTTTATCATCTGTGGAGTGCAGTGGGTGTTCCTATAAACCCCCACCGAGACCAGCACATAGAGGCCACACACTCTATAGATCCCAGCCTGATTAAGGCTGCCGAGAACCTTGTAACCTTACCACGAGTAGCAACTTCAGCCATTCCAGAGCCATTCTCGGTAGAGCCTCTGACTCAGAGTGCAACTTCAGCTGCCATCGGTATTATTTCACCCAGTGCAAACCCTATGCCAATCGTTGAGATCGACTCTACACCATCCTCTAGCACGTCATCACCAGCACCAACTATATTACAGGTTGATTATATTATCTCTGTTGTTAGTTTTCAGGCACTATTACACAGGGTGGCTACAATGGAGTCCAGGCTACAGGTTTTAGCAGCACAGGTTAGACCTAGGGTCTGCCAGACCGTGAGGGACTCAGAGGAGAGGATGAAGGCATTTGCCCGTGCATTGGTAGATGAGAGAGTCATAGCGGTGGATGCCCAAGTTGATGCATTTGAGGCGAGAGTCCAGTGGAGACTTGAGGGTGCTAGGCTTATTGACACGAGCGAGGTGACTGAGGAGTTGGTCAAGTTCAAGGATGACCTATTACGGATGTTAGCGGCCCCTGTTGCGGTCCCGAGGTAGCACTGGTAGGTGAAGAGGTGTTTGACTAGCTAGCTGACCACCCACATGCTCTTGGGAAGAGGATCTTTGAGGCAGATGATCCAGAGATGAGCCAGCAGAGGCCTCGACCTGATGATCCAACAGCCCCTGTGGAGGAGCCAATACCAGAGGAGGTGGTGCAGGAGTCGATCCTGTTAGTGGCTATACAGAGAGATAAGGAGCAGGATCGAGGACCCTGCGGACCAGCCAGAGGCCGGTGCTTGATGCACCATGATGTTTGACTCCTTTTGACCTTGTTCTTATTTTTTCATTATGGATACTTTGTTTTGTTGTTAGAAAATCTTTTTATTATGTTGATTTTTGGATGTGTTTAAATATTATTATGTTGGACGTTGTTTTTACTTATATTGTGGATGTTAGTTTTTAGTTTTTAATGTATGTATATATTTATTTATTTATCTTTGTTATCATGTTTGGTTTTTATTCTTATCTTTACTTTGAGGACAAAGTATTCTACTTTGGTGGGGTGTGGGGAGTTATGGATTAAGGTGAAGTTTGAGTAACCTCGAGTCCATAACTTCCCCTATTTTTGATCCTATATTTTTTTCCTTATGGATGTCTAATTTTCAGTCGAATTGTGACACCCTATAACTTTATGCTCTTGTGTATCCATGTTTAAAGCCTCATTTGGTTAGGTTGGGGGTGTACTAGATTCATGGGAGACTCCTAGTACCTAAACGAGTTCAAGACTTACCTCCAAGTTGAGTTTTGGGTGTTGTTTCATATAAGGGTAAACTTTAAACTAGCATAACTCTTAGAATATTTGGAAATGGGTGGCTACGACATGTCAAATGAAATCCCTCTGAGTTAGCTTTGCAGCACACTTTGTTTCACCTCATTCTGACGTCGGATGAAGGAGTTATGACCGTTTTCGTGAGACCCTCCCGTATAGTGAAGCCCCACGGGCACCCATACGAGCAGTGTGCTCTTGTACATCTCGTGTAAAGGGGCACGGGCCATGTCACTTGGGCGTGCATTGGCCAATAATTTTTTCTCGTCTAAGTGAGGTGGTACGGACCAGTACATGGTCCGTGTAACACTACACGGTCCATCGAGACGTCAATTTTTCCAAGTTTCCCAACTTCCATTGTTTTCACTAAGGCACTTCACACGGGCACTCCACATAATCCGTAGAGTGCCACACGGCTAGTGAAGTCTCTAGTGAGACGACACTTTGTCATTTTTTTCATCCGTTCACTAATGGTATTTTCATAAATGCAAATTATCCTAATGACCCTTTTTGACTTTTTAAGCTATTTTAAGCTTCCTAGAAGACCTAAACTCTAATCTTAAGGACCTAATTTCATTAATCTCATCTCAATTACACTCTCAAATCCTCTCAAGAGTCTCCATCAAGCTCTAATTCAATTTCATGGAAACCTAAGAATAAGATTGGATTCCAAGAGCAGTTCCAAGCCTCCATTCTTCCCAATCTCGATTCCAAGCAACTCTAGACCTAAGGTATGTGGTGTTAAACCATTGGGTCCTTCCACCCATGGTGTCTAAACCCTCTTTTTATTAATATTGCATGATTTAAAGTTTATTTAACATGTGGGTCTTGTATAGTGAGAAATTTACTGCACAATGACTTTAGTTCATGAAATTATGGTTGTTTTAACATGTTTTGAGCTTCATATCTTGGATCTAATGTTGGAATTGATGAGGGATTTTGATATGAATATCTTGGGGGTATTGTAAGGTATTCATGAAAGGATTTAGCACTGATTTTCCTGCATGATTTTATCTCTAAATTCGAAGCTCTTTTACCTCCATTACACACTCCCAAGGTGTTTGATAACACGTCCGATCATACTTTCTTTAGGAATTGAAGGTCCAAAGCATGAGATATGATATGAATGATGTTATGACGATGAAACGAACTTATGTATATAATTATTCCTACACGACTTGTTGCATTAGAGCTTATGATGAATCCTATATAAAGTGTTGCACTAGACCATACACAATCCAGGGGGATAAGAGCCCGGGTAACCATGTGAGGGGTTTATACTTCACTACCTACAATGATTGGGGTTTTACCATCATCATCTGAATTAGAGGTTTGTACTCATCAACCATGTGAGGGGTTTATACCTCGCCACTTAGGATGATTGCGGTGTGACCAACATCAACTATGTGAGGGGTTTATACCTCACCACCTAGGATGATTGGGGTGTAACCATCATCAACCAACCAAGGTTGGAAAGTTAGTTTGGTCTCTTCTTAACATATGATATTTTATACCAGCATGATTTATTCAAGCATGTTTTACTCTAGCATTGATCATACATGCCATATTACTATATTATGCCTATTGTCTATTGATACGCATTTCGGTTATGATGCCTATTCCTCGTGGCATTGCATCCCGCATACTTAGTACATTCAAATGTGCTAACGCATACTCTTTCCTACATGATGTCACTATGTAGGAATTGGTGCCCGAGTTGATCCTCCTCCTCCACGTGGTTAAGAGGTGCTATTCCAAGCTTGTTAGTGAGTCCTCCATTTCGGGGACCTTAGTCTATGTTGCTATTAACTATGTATTAAGATTCTCTATACTTTATCGTTTAACTATGAGTGTGAGGGTGATCCCAATTGTATGTATTGGCCCTCGCCGTTATCTATGTAGTAGAGGTGTTGTTGGATAGAACTATGTATTTATGCCATGAGTTGATCGTAATATCTCTTGACTCTATGTTATCACAAGTCCTCCCTTGGGACCTTTTTCCCTTATTTTTATTCTTCAAATGTCATTTAATTGTTGTGCGACCAAGGATGTGTAATGATATGCTCTGAGGCTTGTTCGGGGTTCTTTCGGGTTTCCCATTTTCCGGTCATGTCTAGGCCCGAGGATTGGGTCATAACAAAGATGATATCAGAGCACTAGGTTGATAGATCCTCAGAGTCCAATAAACCACGTCGATTAGAGTCCTATTCATGGTTGTGAAGCGCGCCAAAACTATGGATAGGAGGGTATGAGGTGTTGTAGGAAATATTTCAATTCTTCATGTCTTAAGTCGTGCTATAGAGTGGTGGTAAGTATTTCCCCGTAATGATTATTCTTTGCTATGCTAGATCATGCCGAATAGTAGATGAACACGGGCCCAAACTCCCGAGGAACAACCTACTAATGGGGAATTTCGAGATGCCCTTACTATACTTGCCAAAGTGGTGGATAACCAAGTCCAACAAGGGGCCCAATCCCCTCATGCTACTAACCCGGGAGCTAGGGTAAGGGACTTCATGAGGATGAATCCTCCGATTTTCCATGGGTCAAAGGTGGATGAAGATCTACAAGAATTTATCGGTGAAATCTACAAAATCTTGTCTATCATGGGTGTTGGACCAAATGAAAAGACGGAGTTAGTGGCATACTAACTCAAGGGGTTGGATGAAATTTGGTTTGATTAATGGAAGGGTGAGAATGGTAATGGCTATGTGGTGCTTTGGGAGGAATTCAAATCGTCCTTATTCGGTTCTTTCCTCTTGAGCATAGGGAAGCAAATTTGGTTGAGTTTATGAAATTGAAACAAGGTTGTATGAGTGTGAGCGAGTATGCCCTCAAATTTAATCAACTTTCAAAGTATGCTCCTCACTTGGTGGCCAATCCTAGGTCAAGGATGAATAAGTTTGTTATGGGGGTTTCTGACTTGGTAAGTAAAGAATGCCGATCCACTTTGCTTATTAGTGATATGAACTTGGCTCGATTGATAACCTATGCCGAGCAAATAGAAGAAGAGAAGTGGAGAAATAGGAGGGGCCATGAGGCCAAGAGGGCCCGGTTTGGGGGTAAGTTCAAAAGGGGTGCTATATTACACTAAGGCCAAGGGTCTTCCGATACTACTAATAGGGGACTTACTAATGACTTCCCTAGCACTCAAGGTGTAGGTGGAGTGGCTCCTATAGAGGTTTGTCCTAAATGTGGAAGGAAGCATGGAGGTCCATGTTTGAAGGGATTTAATGTATGCTTTGAATGTGGGGAGCTTGGTCAAGAGAAGGTAGATTATCCAAGAAGTCGTGGTAAGGCCGAAGGTGCAAATGCGGTTCCATTGGGTAGAGGTGGCCCTCAAGGTGGCGCCCCACGGAACAATAGGTTTTATGCTCTACACGAGAGGCAAGGGGTTGGTGAGGTTCCCGATGCTGTTACAGGTATGTTGAAAATATTTGATCTTGATGTATATGCTTTGATTGATCCAGGTGCCACCCTTTCCTTTGTTACCCCCTTGGTTGCTAGAAAGTTCCATGTTGAGTCATAGTTGTTGCATGAGTTTTATAAGGTGTCTACTCCTATAAGTGCATCAATTATTGCTAGGAAAGTGTATAGAAATTATTCGGTTTGCATCTTGCGTAAAATCTTACCTTGTGATCTTTTTAAATTAGATATGGTTGATTTTGATGTTATTCTTGGGATGGATTGGTTGCAAGCATACTATGCTTCTATTGATTGTAGAACCCGTAGGGTCAAGTTCCACTTCTCAAATGAACCCGCCCTTGAGTGAGAAATTCATGACGTGATGGTAAAAGGAAGATTCATTTCATGCATTAAAGCCCATATGTTGATTTCCAAAGGGTGTATGTATCATCTTGTAAGAGTCAAAGATGTGGAGTCCAAAATCCCTGTCATAAAGTCGGTTCCGATTGTAAATGAGTTTGTTGATGTCTTCATAAATGAACTTCTCGTTGTCCCTCCTAAAAGAGAGATAGATTTCGGCATAGATCTCCTTCCCGACACTCAACCTATCTCAATTCCCCCTTATCGCATGGCACTGACAGAGTTGAAGGAGTTAAAGGAGAAAATGAAGGATTTGTTGGAGAAGGAATTTATTAGGCCTAGCCAATTACCTTGGGGTTCACCAGTGTTGTTCGTAAAGAAGAAGGATGGGTCACTTAGAATGTGCATTGACTACTGGCAACTCAGTAGGGTCACTATAAAGAATAGTTATCCTCTTCCATGGATTGATGACTTGTTTGACCAATTGCAAGGGGATAGCTTTTTCTCTAAGATTGATCTTTGGTCCAGGTATCACCAAGTAAAGGTGAGGGAGTGTGATACCCCCAAGACGACCTTCCGTACTAGACATGGGCATTATGAATTCATGGTGATGTCTTTTGGGTTAACCAATGCACCAGCCATCTTCATGGACTTATTGAATAGGGTCTTCAAACCCTACCTTGATTTCTTTGTTGTGGTCTTCATTGATGATATTTTGATCTATTCACATAATAACAAGGAGCATATGGGGCATTTGAGGGTTGTGTTGCAAAGATTGCGAGAAGAGAAATTGTATGCTAAATATGAAAAGTGTGAATTTTGGATAAAGGAGGTTGCATTTTTGGGTCATGTGGTGTCGGGGGATGGTATAAAAGTTTGGGGAAGTGGATCCTAACAAAACAAATGTGATTAGGAATTGGCCTAGACCTTACCCCATCGAATATTAGGATCATCTTGGGCCTTGCAGGTTACTATAGAAGATTTGTGGATGGGTTCTCCTCCATTGCTTCCCCTATGACAAAATTGACTCAAAAGAAGGTTAAGTTTGCGTGGACCGATGAATGTGAGGAAATCTTCCAAACATTGAAAGATAGACTTGTGTTCGCTCCTATATTGTCACTACCGGATGGGCTTGAGGGTTTTGTCATGTATTGTGACGCATCTAGGGTTGGTTTGGGTTGTGTGCTTATGCAAAATGGTAAGGTCGTAGCATATGCTTCTAGGCAATTCAAAGTGCATGAAAAGAACTACCCTACCCATGATCTTGAATTGGCTTCCATGGTGTTTTCACTGCACATTTGGCGTCATTATTTGTGTGGGGTGCATGTTTTTGATGTCTTCACCAATCATAAAAGTATCCAATATGTCTTCACTCAAAAAAGGTCTCAACTTGAGGCAAAGAAGGTGGCTAGAACTTCTTAAGGACTATGACATGAGTGTGCATTACCACCCGGGTAAGGCAAATGTTGTGGCAGATTCATTGAATTGGGTCTCTATGGGTAGCCGAGCTCATGTGGATAGTGGTGACAAGGGAGATGGATAGGGAGGTGCAGATTGGCTAGGCAGGGGTGAGGTTGGAGGATGTGGGTAGTGGCATTGTTGTGGTTGATGGTTCCAAATTTCATTAGTTGATGAGCTGATAGCAAAACAAGATCTAGACTCCTCCTTGCTTGAGTTGAAGGCTTTGGTGAAAGAGGGCAAGATAAAGGTTTTCTCCCAAGGGGGAGATGGAGCCTTTAGATACCGAGGTAGTTTGTGCGTGCCTTGTGTTGATGGTTTGAGGGGGAGAATTCTGGATGAAGCCCATAATTCCTCTTATTCTACCCACCCTGATTCCACCAAAATGTATAGAGACTTGAGGGTTGTGTATTAGTGGGGAGGCATGAAGGGGAACATTGCCAAATTCGTTTCCGGTTGCCATAGTTGTCAACAAGTCGAAAGTGCTACATGGGAGGCCGAAACGGATATGCAAAAATGATACCCCTATTTTTTCCACTCCACTCAAGCCTAAGATACTAATCCTAAGTCCCCTATGTGATTTCAAGTCTTAATTTCTGTCCTTAAGCCATTGTATGCATTCATGTTTATATGCGCAAGTTTTTTGGTAAATTTTGATGTTCATGTTGAGATATTTTTGAAAATCATGTTTAGATACATTTGTTGGATCAATATTGGCTAAAAATCTTCATGGCTACGCTCCTTATGTACGTATCTTTAACATTTGGGGACAAATGTTCCCAAGGGGGAGATATTGTGACACCTCGTAACTTTATGATCTTGTGTATCCATGATTCAAGCCTCACTTGGTTAGGTTGGGGGTGTACTAGATTCATGGGAGACTTCTAGTACCTAAACGAGTTCAACACTTACCTCCAAGTTGAGTTTTGGGTGTTGTTTCATATAAGGGTCAACTTTAAACTAGCATAACTCTTAGCATATTTGGAATTGGGTGGCCCACGACATTTCAAATGAAATCCCTCTGATTTATCTTTGCAACTCACTTTGTTTCACCTCATTCCGATGTCGGATGAAGGAGTTATGGCCATTTCCGTGAGACCCTCCCGTGCAGTGAAGCCCCACGGGCACCCATATGGGTAGTGTGGTCTTCTACGACTCGTGTGAAGGGGTATGGGCTGTCACACCTAAGAGTGTGGTGTACAACAACATTTTATTGTCTAAGTGCAGTGGGAAAGACCAGTACATGGTCCGTGTAACACTACACGGTCCGTGAAAGTAGCCCTCAAAGTGACAGGACGTCAATTTTTCCAAGTTTCCCAACTTCCATTTTTTCACTAAGGCACTTCACACGGGCACTCCACATGACCCATGGAGTGCCAAATGGTTAGTTAAGTCTCTAGTGAGATGAAACTTTGCCACTTTTTCCATCCGTTCACTAATGGTGTTTTCCTAAATGCTAATTATCCTAATGACCCTTTTTGAATTTTTAGGCCTTCCTAGAAGACCTAAACTCCAATCTTAAGGACCCAATTTCATTACTCTCATCTCAATCACACTCTCAAATTCTCTTAAGAGTCTCCATCAAGATCCAATTCAATTTCAAGGAAACCTAAGGACAAAATTAGATTCCAAGATCATTTCCAAGCCTTCATTCTTCCCAATCTCAATTTCAAGCAACTCTAGACCTAAGGGATGTGGTGTTGAACCATTGAGTCCTTCCATCCATGGTAACTAAATATTATTTTGATTAATATTGCATGATGTAAAGTTTATTTTACATGTGGGTCTTGTATATTGAGAAATTTACTGCATAATGACTTTAGTTCATGAAATTATGGTTGTTTTAGCATTTTTTGAGCTTCAAATCTTGGATCTAATGTTGGAATTGATGAGGGGTTTTGATATGGATGTCTTTGGGGTGTTTCAAGGTATTAATTAAAAGATTTACCACCAATTTTTATTCATTATTTTATCTCTAAATTGCATGCTCTTTTACCCCCATTTCACACCCCAAGGTGTTTGATAAAACGTCCGGTCATGCTTTCTTAAGGAACTGAAGGTCAAAAGCATGATATATGATATGAATGATGTTATGATGATGAAATGAGATTATGTACATGATTATTCCTACATGAGGTGTTACATTAGAGCTTATGATGAATCCTATATAAAGTATTGCACTAGACCATGCCCAATTCTGGAGGATAAAAGCCTGGGTAACCATGTGAGGGGTTTATACTTCACCACCTAGGATAATTTGGGTGTGACGATCATCAACCGAGTTGGAGGTTTGGACTCATCAACCATGTGAGGGGTTTATACCTCGCCACCTAGGATGATTGGGGTGTGACCAATATCAACCATAAGAGGTGTTTATACCTCACCACCTAGGATGATTGGGGTGTAACCGTCATCAACCAACCAAGATTATAAGGCTAGTTTGGTCTCTTCTTCACATATGATATTTTGTTTGAGCATGACTTACTCTAGCATGTTTTACTCTAGCATTGATCATACATGCATATTACTATATTATCCCTATTGTCTATTGATACGCATTTTGGTTATGATTCCTATTCCTTGTTGCATTGCATTCCGCATACTTAGTACATTCAAACGTATTAACGTATACTCTTTCCTACATGATGTCACCGTGTAGGAATCAGTACCCGAGTTGATCCTCCTCCTCCACGTGCTTAGGCAGTGCCATTCCAAGCTTGTTGGTGAGTCCTCCATTTTGGGCACCTTAGTCTATGTTGCTATTAACTATGTATTAAGATTCTCTTTACTTTGTCATTTACCTATGACTATGAGGGTGAGACCGGTTGTATATCTTGGCCCCCACCGCTTTCTATGCAGTAGAGGTATTGTTGGACAGAACTATATGTTTATGCCATGAGTTGATTCTAATATCTCTTGACTCTATGTTATGACAAGTCCTCCCTTAGCCCCCTTTTCCCTTATTTCTATTCTTCAAATGTCATTTAATTATTCCGTTGCCAATGATATGTAATGATATGCTATGAGACTTGTTTGGGGTTCCTTCGGGTTCCCTATTTGCCAGTCACGTCTATGCCCGAGGCTTGGCTCGTGACATGAATGACATGTTTAGGTAGTGTAGATACTGTGTAAATTAATAGTAGTGTTATATGTTGGCATATACATTGTCTTTAAATGTTTTTTGAATGATTTGAAAAATTGGGTGCCCTTAAAATTTTTGATTTTGTGATTATTGATGCACTCATTCATTTTGATGATCTGGTGATGTTTTTTCTGATAAATGTAAAGGTAAGTTGAGGCTGGAGGCATGACTTGTAAGTCTATACTTGATTATTGGTGCAATTCCATTGTGTTGTGAGCTTATTTTGCTGCATTCATGCATCCTATATGAACTCAGAACTTGCCTTGTTACTCTAAAATTGGTTTGAGGATATGGTTTATTTGGAAAGGATCTTAGGCCTTTGTTCTTTTAGTGAACCCACTTTTAGCCTAAATGACCTACCAAATGAGTGAGTAAATCCCTTGTTCCAAAATTTTGAGCTTCTCATGTACTCATTCCTTCTTGACACCTTACTAACTTAACCTTGTTTGATGAAATACCTTGATATTGGCCCTGCTCTATCCTTAAACATGTGAACCTTAATTGAGGTTAAAAGCCTAAGTTAAGGGTGGCTACAAATTGTGGCCATGGTTTGGGGAATAGATATTATATACTTCATCTCAGGCTAAAAGCCTAATTTGAGGGTGGCACTTATTGTGGTAAAGTAATAACAATGAGGTGGTTAGTTAGGAAATAAAGAAAGAAATGAAAAATCATGAGCCAAGTGAAGCAAAAGAAAAGAAAGTGCCTTGAGTTGAGAAAAAGTAGCAAGAATTGAGTTTAGAAATAAAGCACAGCTGAAAATAGAAAGAAAGCACACGAGAAAAGTTCAAAACAGGAGAATAAGGGTGGATTTAATGAAAAAGGTTGGGTTATGAAAGAAACAAAGTGTTGGTAGACATGGTTCAAGGATAGGTTTTAGTCATTACTTCCCCAAAATGCCATACAAAATCCCCCTGAACCTATGTTACAAGCCCATAAGTCCTAAAGTGATCCAAATCCGTTCTGTCACCAGGCCGAAAGATGAGTATAGAGGCAAGCCTATGGTGTTAGTCACTTTGCATGAATTTTATTTGTGAGAGTGAGAATGTTTTCTCAGTCCCTGAGTTCTAAATGCTTCTTGAGTGAGTAAGAGGAACTTCTTTTCTGTGAGGGCATTTGCACTCCTTGATTAGCATATGGCTATACCAGTGATTGTGGATGGTTGATACTCCTCAGCTTATAATAGTTTGGGTGGCAAGATTTATCATCATGCTTTTGTTGTGCTTAGTAGCTTTACAATCTGATTTTGAAAATGAAAGTCGGGTCCCTAGATTAGAGTGAATGATGTATATGTTATTGGTATAACTGATATGTATTTCTCATTGTATATGTAGATTGAGTTGTCTCTTGATAACAAACAACAATTCTAAGTTGAGGGTATTGATGTGATGCCAAAATACAACACATTTGAGGCCTAAAACAAGAGATTTTGTGAGTTCTTAATGCGACTTTTTATAGTTTTTATGTGCTTTTGTGTTGTTCTTATAGAAAAGTTAGGTTGGCATGCTTTTGGAGAAAATTTGTAGATTTTGCTGAAGCATAGGATATACAAGTACACCTACGAGTCGTAGCCCAAGCTATGAGTCTTAGGGTGCTACTGTAGCAAGAAATAGAGACCAAAAACTCAGAAATCTGCTAAGTGGAGGTCACTCCTATGAGGCCATCCTACGAGTCGTAAGTCTTGTTACGACTTGTAAAAGTGTACTCATAGCAGGAACCAGAGACTCAAACTTTGGATCAAGCTACAACTCATACTAGTGGGTCGTACCAGTTGAGTACAAGATGCTAAAAACCTGATACGAGACCCCGACAACAACTCGTAGGTCACCCTATGCATCGTACCTACGAGGCGTACCAGCTGCCAACTATATTTTCTATGTAATTTTTAGAGTTATTTTGTAAACACTATAAATACATTAAGTTAGGGTTTTATTTAAGGAGATTCGAAATTAAGAAGAGAAGATCATCTTTGAATATACTCTCAAGGAAACTTTTACGTTTTTAGCTTAGCTTATCATTTTCTCTTGGAAAACCCTATTTTGGGGATTGCAAATCTTGCTTTATGCTTATTATCAATCTATCAAGCTTGTGGTTTGCAACTTATGGTGTCTTCAATCTTCATTGCTTTGGGTAAAATTCTCAATCGTGTCATATATTTGCATATTTGTTGGTTTCTCCTTAGACATGAGTAGCTAAGCACCCACAACTTGGGGTTGTCGGAACCATGGGTATTTGACTTGAGATAACCTAGGTTTATTGCATTTCTATGATTGGGGTTTTGCATGTATTGTCTATTTCCCTTCATTATGATTGTTGTTCGATGGTGGACAATACCAAACCCCACCTACTATCACGATCCCGACCAAGGTAGTGATGAATAGGAAAAGGGAAGTAGATGACAAAATTTGATTGATGTGTTCTCGTCTAATCGACCAAACCTAACCAAAGAGAGGTTGATTGGGACAATAGGTAATGATTAGTTGGCATGCCATGGTAGCGACCAAGTGCCATGGTGAAATTCGACCTTCACCTTCACAAGAGGGCTGGAAGAACCTAATCTAGTGTACTACATACAAATTTCCAACTATAGTTATGTTACCTAGGATAATCGAGTCTGCGAACCATGGGGAACACAATCCCTATGTTCTCCTTAAAATTGAATTTTTTTCAGCATCGCAGTATAGTGTTTATTTCATTCTGTTCTTGAATCACAAATCCACCCCCCCTAATTTAGAGATTATAGTTATTGATACTCAAAATGATTGATAGTGAGCTCACGTTGTCAAACCTTGTATTCCCTGTGGATTCGACCCTAATCTTCGGTTATGTTAATTGCTGATAGCGACCACTTTCTTATTGGAGTGTGAACATCATCACTCGTCAAGAGTCAGTATCCCCAAAAGTGTTCCTAAATAAATTCTATCACGATATCAATTTTATATAACATTCATTTCAAGTTCACACTTATTATGTCACAATAAATGCTTGCAACAATGATATAACTCAATTATCAATCCTTGAGTGAATATAGGGGATATACAACTATTAAACACGGAAATCACCACAATTCAATAAACTATCTCAATTAAAATATTTCATATCATCAACTATCATTTCTCAAGTACTCAACCGACACCAATAATCATATATCTAGTCAGAAATCTAATTTTCATACATTATCATATTACCATTTTATTACCATCCATTAAGTCTTTTTATAGTTCATTTATCCATTTTCAAATTTTCAATACTCTGCCTATTAACTTTAATCATTTCATTAATTTCAAAACACACAAAGAAAGATGATACCCAGTTCAATGAAACGCAACAAGTTTAGGAATCTACTTATATCGAATTAGCCAAACAATCAATCAAACAAGTGTAATGACCCGACCTAGGTCCTAGTCATCACAGGGTGAATGAAATACCCGAGGTCACCCTCACCCGAACCATCATTAATATCTCAAGCATTCATAGGTATAAACTAAATATTTGCAGACGTAAAATGGGAAAGGGTCTTTGAAGACATATTATGATGATGAAGCAATATTAAAAAGAAATGTAAATATTTGTTCCATAAACAATATCGATGTCATGACCCAGATCCAGGGACTAGATATGACATGGAAAATGGGAACTCGAGAGTCACGAAACAAGACCTAATATACCAAATATGATGACCCAAACCTCGGGCCTAGACGTGACACGACGAATGGGAACCAGAAGGGACCCTAAACAAGCCTCTTAACATATCATTTACACATCCTTGGTCGCGGAAGTAATTGAACAACAACAAGATTGTATAAAAAGGGAAAACGAGACTAAGGGAAGTCTTTGATAGCATAAAACATAGAAGATACAAAGCTCAAGCATAATTACATCATTAGTTCCAACAACACCTCTAAACTTAGATTTGAATGGGGGCCAAGACACTTTCTTGGCTCGTCCTTATAGTATCAAGAGTTCAACATGAAAAGAAAATAAGTGACACGAGTAAGATAACTAATGTCCTCGAACTTGAGGACTCACCAAAGCTCTTCTTTCAAAATGCCAAGACAAGCCATGGGGAGGATGAGTTCCTACATGGTCACATCATGTAGGCATAGAGTATGCGTCAGTACATTTGAATGTACAAAGTATTTAGGATGCAATGCAACAAGAGATAGATAACTTAATCAAAATGCATAAACATAGGCAATGAGTAGTATAATAATATGACATGCATGTTCAATGCTTGAAGTAAAACATGCTTGTATAGAACATATTATATATATAAGAAGAAACTATCATCATATACCAAGCAAACTAGTACTTGGAATCCAAGCATACCACCCCTTTGGAAAGTGGTTAAGGTATCTACCCCTCAATTGGTAGTACGGGCTACGACACCCCGACAAGGCGATTGAGGTATCTACACCCCAACATGGTAGTATGGGCTTAACACCACCCAACAAGCCGATTGAGGTTTCTACCCCCAATATGGTAGTATGGGCTTACCACCCCACAACAAGGTGATTGAGGTATCTACCCCCTAACATGGCAGTATGGGCTTACCACCCCTAGACAAGGTGATTGAGGTATCTACCCCTCAATTGGTAGTACTATCTTATCGCTCCCCAACAAGGCGATTGAGGCTTGAACCCCCTCAACAAGGTGTGGTCAACTTGTAACACCATAGATACTTTTCATGAATTAATACATATATACAATCCTTTCATCATCATAGAGTCACTTAACTCATAAGTCATGCAATAGACCACAGAAAACTCTAGAATCCTTAACTGGATATTTTATCAAACACTTGGCGGGTGTATAATGCTAGTTCATAACCATGCAATTCAAGAGTAAAATCATGTTAGAAAACTCAATCTAAAAATCAACCCACCAACACTTGGTAATACCCTCATGCAAGATACATTGAAACACCTTATCAAATCTCATTATAGATCACAGATTCATAGCTCAACACATGTTTAAATAGTCAACGTTTTATGAAATCCCGACATAGTTTATAATCAATTTTCATCATAAGGTATATCTATAGATAATTCAACTTTAAAACATACAATTTACATAAAACGAAAGGTTAGGCACCATAGGTTAAAGGACCCAATGGTTGAAACCCACATACCTCAACTTTGGGGATTTCCTTGATGATGATTTGAACGAGAACTTGAGGCTTGAATGAAATTCTTGAGATCTGAAAATGAGTTTGGGACACTTGAATTTGCATGAGATATTCGACTAAGTGTTGGAAAGGGTTTTGGGAGTGTCTTGAGTGATATGGGGTTGAATAGGTGTTTTTATGCATAGGAGGGCTTAGGTCCAAGGCCCAAAGACTTAGGACAAAATAGTAAACTGGCAACAAAAATACACATCTCCGCGCCCCTGGCACGTCACGCGTTGGGCGCGGATAGACACTTGATAAGCATTTTTTAAGAAAATGAAATTTTGCTACAGTTGCTCTAAAATCAGGGTTATACCCATTTTCCACTCAATTTTTTTCCCTGATCACGAATATGAAGTCAGATTTTTGATATCAGATATGGATTTTAAGTTATATGAAATTATGATTATGGGCATTTTCGAGGCACATTTTCGGGCACTTTTTGGGGCGTTTCAATATTTTCTCCTTTAGAACATTCATTCCCGAATGTCAAAGAAACGTACATAAAAGAAGTAGTCAAGATGATTTCAGCCCAACACATGAATGCAACAAATGCATTAAAACATTATTTCAAAAACCTCAACATAAATATCAAAAGTCGTCATAAACTTGTCAACATAAATATGAATGCATGCAAATGACATAAGGGCTGAAATTTCAGACTGAAAATCATGTAGGGGGACTTAGTTTAGTTCCTTAGGATTGAGTGGAGTGGAAGAGATTGGGATATCGCTTTTGCATGTCTGCCTCGGCTTCCCATGTGGTACTTTCAACTTGTTGGTTTCTCCAAAGAATCTTGACGGAAGCTACATCCTTGTTCCTCAACCTCTTTACTTGCCTATCAAAAATTTCTACCGAGATCTCTTCATAAGTCAAATTGTCTTCAACAACACTCATAACATCTAAAGGTACAATAGCACTTGGGTCACCCACACACTTCCTCAACATAGACACATGGAAGACCAGATGAAACTATATTCATATCATTGGGCAACTCAAACTCATAAGCCACTTTACCAATCCTCCTCAACTCTCTATAAGGACTCAAAAATCATAGGCTCAATTTACCCTTTTTACCAAAACGAATCACACTCTTCATGGGTGAGACCTTTAAATAAACACAATCATTAACCTTAAATTCAAGGTCCGTACTCCTCACATCGGCATAGGACTTTTGTTTACTTTAGGCTGTTTTCAATCTTTCCCTTATCTGCCTCACCTTTTCCATGGTCTCCATAAACAAATTCAGACCTAACAAAGCCATCTCCCCTACTAAAAACCATCTAACGGGGACCTACAACGCCTACCATAAAGAGGCTCAAAAGGATCCATACCAATGCTTGAATGGTAATTATTATTGTAAGCAAACTCAATGAGTTGCATGTGTTAATCCAACTATCCTTTAACTCCAAAACACAAGCTCTAAGCATATCCTCAAGAGTCTAGATAGTTCTCTTGGCTTGGCCATCCGTTTGAGAGTGAAAGGTCATGCTATGCTTTACATTGTTACCAAAACCTCTTTGGAACGACCTCCAAAAATGAGAAGTGAATTGAGCACCACGGTCATATATAATGGACAAAGGCACTCCATGCAATCTAACCAACTCATGAATATACAATTTGGCATAATCTTCGGTACCATAAGTAATTTTGACCGGTAGGAAATGAGCCGACTTTATCATTCTACAACTACAACCCAAATAGAGTCAAAATACTTCATAGTATTAGGTAACCCAACCACAAAATCCATGTAAATCTCTTTCCCCTACCGGGTAGGAATCTCTATATCTTTGACTAGGCCATCCGACCTTTGATGCTCGGCTTTCACTTGCTAGAAATTATGACAACCAGATACAAACTTAGCAATATCTTTCTTCATACTACCCCACCAATACACTTCCCTCAATTCTCTATACATCTTTGTAGAACCGAGGTGAATAGAATAGGAAGACTTATGAGCCTCATCTAAAACCTTCTTTCTCAAGTCATCAACATTGGGCACACAACCTACCTTGGTATCTAAGGGAACCATCTCCACCTTGGGAGAAAACCTCCACTTTACGATATCTCACCAAGGCCTTCAACTCTAAAAAGGTGGGGTTAAGATCTTTCTTTGCCTTTACCTCCTCAGTCAATGATGATTTAGAATCATCAACAACTACTACACCACCATTATCAACCTCTTCTAACTTAACCCCCAATCTAGTCAACCGATGGACCTCCCTAGCTACCACTTTGGCACCATCGTCAACATAAGCTAGGCTACCCATAGACTTCCTACCTATAGCATCGGCTACAACATTAGCCTTATCGGGGTGATAATACACACTCATATTATAATCTTTAAGGAGCTTTAGCCACCTTATTTTTCTTAAGTTGAGACCTTTTTGGGTGAACACATATTGGAGACTCTTGTGATCAGTAAACACATCAACATGGACCCCATACAAATAATAACACCAAATTTTCAAAGCAAACACCACAGTGGTCAATTCAAGATCATGGGTAGGATAGTTCTTTACATGCACCTTAAGTTTTCTAGAGGCATAAGCTATTACCTTACCATTTTGCATCAAAACACAATCCAAACCAATCCTTGAGGCATCATAATACGCAACAAACTCTTCCAACCTTACCGGTAGAGACAAGATAGAAGCGAAGAGAAGTTTATGTTTCAAAATTTGGAAACTCTTCTCACATTCATCGGTTCACACAAAATTTGCCTTCTTTTGTGTCAACTTAGTCATAGGAGAAGTAATAAAGGAGAACCCATTCACATACCTCCGGTAATAACCCGCTAAACCCAAGAAACTTCTAATATCTGATGGGGTTGAAGGTCTAGGCCAATTTGTAATCATCTCCGTCATTATAGGATCCAACTTAATACCATCATCTGACACCTCATGACCTAGGAAGGCAACCTATTTCAACAAAAATTCACACTTCTCATTCTTGGCATACAACATTTCCTCGCTTAAGATTTGTAACACCACCCTCAAGTGATCCATATGCTCCTCCTTACTATGGGAATGAATCAAGATATCATCAATAAATACCACCACAAACAAATCAAGGTAGGATTTGAAGGCCCTATTCATAAGATGCAGAAAGATAGCCAGTGCATTAGTTAACCCGAAGGACATAACCGCAAAATCAAAGTGCCCATATCTAGTTCAGAAGGCCGTCTTGGGAATGTCACACTCCCTCACTTTTACTTGGTGATACCCATACCGAAGATCAATCTTAGAGAAGTGACTTCCTTGGTAAAGGGTACTTATTCTTTATGGAAACCCTATTAAGTTGTCAGTAATCAATGCACATTCTAAGAGTACCATCCTTCTTCTTCAAAAACAACACTGGTGCACCCCAATGTGATTGGCCAGGCCTAATAAAACCTTTCTACAACAAGTCCCTTAATTGCTCCTTCAACTCCTTTAACCCAGCCGAGGCCATACGGTAAGAGGGAATAGAAAAGGGTTGAGTATTGGGAAGGAGTTCTATGCCAAAATCTATTTTCCTTTTGGGAATAATACTGGGAAGCTCATCGGGAAAGACATCAAAGAACTCATTAACCACTAGAAATGACTCCATAGGAAGGACTTTGGACTCAGCATCCCTAACCCTCACAAGATGATAGAGACACCTCTTAGAAATCAATTCTTTTTTGGGCTTTAATTCAAGTAATGAATCTATCCTTGAAGACCACATCATGACTCTCTCACTCAAGGACGGATTCATTAGAGAATTTGAATTTGAGCCTATGGGTTCTACAATCGATAGAGGCATAATACGTGTACAACTAATTCATGCCAAGAATGACATCAAAAACCACTATATCCGACTCAACAAAATCATAAGGAAATATTTTATGCAAAATGAAAATGGGACAATTTCCTTCTACAAAATAATGGATGCACCAACGGGAGTAGATACTTCATATGGCTCACACAACAATTCGAGTTTAACATGAAGCTTTTTGGAAATAAAAGGAGTAATAAAAGAAAGAGTGGCAGCCGGGTCTATTAATTCATACACATCAAGATCAAAGACTTTTAACATACCAGTGACGACATCGGGCACCTCATCTACCCATTGTCTTCCTTGACGAGCATAGAACCTATTGTGCCTTGAGACACCACCTTGTTGGTCTCCTCTTCCCTTAGGACCAGCATTAGAACCTTGGCCTTGTAGACGACAATATCTATCTTTGTTTTGTGCATATGGATAATCAATCACCTTATGACCCACTTCACCACAACCATAGCAAGCATTAGAGTTCTTCAAACAAGGGCCACAATAGCCCTTCCCACACTTTTGGCATGTAGTGGAAACTTGCAAACCAACGCCCTTACCTTTTCCTTGGACATATGAGCAATTAGAAAGCTTGTGACCCATCTTTCCACATCAAAGTACGCACCCGTGTCTCTCCTACATGTGCCATTATGGTTCCTCCCACATTTTGGACACTTAGGATGGGTCACTTCACTATTGCTGCTAGGCTTAGCATATGGAAGCCTACCTTCAAGTTGAGCCACCCTTCCTCTTTCCTTGCAGGCCACAGGGTAATCGCTTATCTTATTCCCAACATGACCACACTTGAAACAACCCTCAATTTCCTCCAAACACTTCTATTGATGCTCCTTGCAACACCCTTGACAATTGATGAAATTGATCCTTTCCTTGTGGTACATGGGTACTAGTGGATTAGTAGAAGATGAGGCACCACCAACTCGGGCCTGCTTAGCCTCCCTCTCATTCCCCTTATCCTTTGGCAGTCTCAAGAGCAGCCACTTCACCGCTTTTGCCAATAGCCATAAAGCATTACAAATATCCGCACTTTATAGGTCACCATCTTATCCACCACCCTGAATAGCTTACAACATTTTTTGAAATGTAATGGCTAAGAATGAGAAATAAGACTTATAGGAACTAGATTTACTGCATGACATAGATCATGAAGAAGTAAAACATTCCTTAGAATGTCTCATAGCCTCTCATTCATAGTTGTGGTGCGCTTCAAAACTATGAATAAGACTTTAATCAACGTGGTGTGCTGGATTTTGAGGGCCATTAACAATCTAGTACTCTGATTCCAAGTTTTTCATAATCCAAACCTAGGGCCTAGATGTGACACGGAAAATTAGAACCCGAAGGGGCCCTAATCAAGCCTCTTAGCATATCATTTACACATCCTAGGTCGCGGAAGCAATCGAACAACAAGAAGAGAGTATAAAAAGGGAAAACGGCACTGAGGGAAGTCTTTGATAGCATAAAACATAGAAGAGTCAAAGCTCAATAATAATTACGTCATTAGATCCAATAAAACCTCTAAACGTAGATTTGAGCGGGGGCCAAGACACTTTCCAGGCTCACCCTCATTGTATCAACAGTTCAACATGAAAAGAAAATAAGTGACACTAGTAAGGTAGCTAATGTGCCCGAACTGAGGATTCACTAAAGCTCTTCTTTCAAAATGCGAGGACTAGCCATGAGGAGGATGATCAAGAGAGGCTCCGGTTAGTCATAAAGTATGGATTAGTACGTTTGAATGTACTAAATATGTAGGATACAATGTAACAAGAGATAGAAAACATAGTCAAAATGCATAAACATAGGCAATGGGTAGCATAATAACAATATGGCATGCATGATCAATGCTTGAAGTAAAACATGCTTGTGTAGAACATATTATATGCGTAAGAAGAGACCATCATCATAGACCAAGCAAACTAGTACTTGCATCCAAGGCATACCATCCCTTGGGAAAGCAATTGAGGTTCTACCCCTTAATTGGTAGTACGAGCTTACCACCCACCGACAAGGCGATTGAGGTATCTATCATCCAACATGGCAGTATGAGCTTACCATCCCCCGACAAGGCGATTGAGGTATCTAACCCCTATTGGTAATACGGGCTTACCACCCCCTTACAAGGCGATTGAGGCTTGATACCCCCTCAATAAGGTGTAGTCAACTTGCAGCACCATAGATAATTTTCATGAATTTAATAGACTCATGCAATCCTTTCATCATCATAGAGTCACTTAACTCATAAGTCGTGTAACCGAACATTTTATCAAACACTTGGCGGGTGTGTAATGCTAGTTCAAAATCATGCAATTCAAGGGTAAAATCATATGAGAAAACTCAATGTAAATCAACCCACCAATACTTGGTAACTCTCTCATGCAAGATACATTGGAACCTCTCATCAGATCTCATAATATATCATAGATTCATAGCTCAAAACATGTTTAACAGTTAACATTTTATGAAATCCCAATATAGTTTATAATCAACTTTCATAATAAGAGACACCCATAGATAATCCAACTTGCAAACATATAATTTACATAAAAAAGAAGGTTGGGTACCATGGGTGAAAGGACCCAATGGATGAAACCCATATACTTCAACTTTGGAGATTCCTTGATGATGATTTGAATGAGAAAGTGAAGTTTGAGTGAAATTCTTGAGATCCTAAAATGAATTTGGGACACTTGAATTTGGATGAGATATTTGGCTAAGTGTTAGAGAGGGTTTGGGAATGTCTTGAGTGATATGGGGTTGAAAAATGACTAAATATAGGTGTTTTTATTCATGGGAGGGCTTAGGCCCAAGACCCTAAAGCCTTAGGCCGAAATAGTAAACTGGCTACAAAAATACATATCTCCGCACCCCTGGCGCATTGTACCTCAGGCGCGGATCAACATTGGATTAAACTTTTTTTGGAAAATGAAATTTTGTTATGGTTGCTCCAAAATCAGGGTTATACCCATTTTCCACTCAATTTTGTCCCCTGGTCACGAATATGAAGTCGGATTTTGATATCACACTTGGATTATGAGATATAATAGAAATTATGATTATGGGCATTTCCGAGGCATATTTTTGGGCACTTTTTGGGGTGTTTCTCCAAAACTCACATCATCGGTCCGGAAGTGCATTCGACAATTGACATATAGTTCTAAGGGACGGAAAAGTAGGAATCACGCTATGAGGGCAATTCAAGACTTAGTATCTTTCTATCCAACATATAATCAAGTCACATAACAATAGTCAAAAATAACCAAATACATAACATACACTTAACCATAACTATATCATATATTGTAAAGAGGTTTACAAGGTGTCCAACAATACCTCTACAAAGATGAATCAGGGGCCAAGACATACCCCGGGCTCACCCTCAAGTACATAAAGAGAATTAAATAACATAGGTAGATAGATGGTGGTTCGTCCTTGGAAGATAGGACTCACTACTACAAGTAAATCCTGGAACGCAAGCTAAGCGTCGAACGGTGGGTGATCAAAGTCCTCAGTCCATACTTGGTGAAATCAAGTACACAAAAGTATGCGTTAGTATATTTGAATATACTAAGTATGCGAGATGCAATGCATGAACTTACCAAAATCGGCATATCAAAGTTAGATGACAAGGGGACATAATATAGAAAGAGTTGAATAACAAAGAATGTAACATAATAAGATACCATGAAACTCGTGATACATGAAGTGCAAATGATGCTCATATATATTGGGGATGTGACCTCAACCGACATAAGCAAGACCAAGCGAGACAGTACTTGGAATCTCGATGATTACCCTTCATCGGTAAAGTGTCGATCGAGCCACTTTCCCTTATTCCACTCGTCCAACCCTCTTCACGAACTTGCACAATCGATGCCATAGTAACCTTCCTTATAGATCTCCCATTTTGGATAGGATTTTCACATAAAATGTAACATATCATATCATGTCTTCTCCTTATGGGAAACCCCATTTCGGAGACATCTTTCCTTATGGGCCTTTCGCTTCGGAAAGAAAATCTATGCTTGGCACATAGTTCGAGGAAAAAGAGCGGAACCCTCATTCCATCGGTGCTAAGTGATCATCCCACATGAATACTTGTAATATACGTAGTTATACATACTTTAAAAGAGATGCAAGTCATGTCAAACATTTCAATGCACAATTGGGCTGAAAAGCCACATTCATAATAAGTCATACTTAGGCTCAAATGCCAACACTATAAATTCACAGTCAAAATACTCATTCATAGTAATAACCCATTCATATAAAAAATGGTGCAAGTACCCAAAATGCTCAAAGAGCAAAATCATAGGCATGTATGTGATCACATTCATGTCATAACCAATATCATATCAAAATCCTATCATTGAACATGATTGGACTTAACCCACTTCATAATTTCACAAATATCTCATGTTCATGAATGCATATGCCATAATTGATATGGGAAAAGCATGGGTTATTATGATTCAATCTAAAATCAGCATTATAATACGGAATTAAAGAAAAACCATATCCAAATCCACATTTAAACTATAATATAAATCACCCATGCTTAGATCAAAGCCTTAAAGGGACCATGCATATTCACAGGTTCATAGAAATGATGAAATTCAATATTTCAAAGCTTAAATCAACTTAAAATCAATAGATAAACATTACTCATTCATTATTGGAATTTAAGAAATCATAATACTTAAAATCCCAAATTAAAGTAAGTAAAATTCATGTAGATTTCTTGAAATTATTTTGGATTTTGTTGATTGGAAGTAACCAAGGATCAAAAGCCACATACCTTCACTAAGATGAAGAAACACCAAAGAAATTTGAAGGAGACTTGAAATCCCAAGCTGTAGTGTTGAAATCCCAAGAATTATTTTATGGAAAGCCTTTGAGAATGTTTTCAAAATACGAAGAGTGATTTGAATGTTTGAAATAAGTTTTAGGTCTTTAGATGACCTTAGAATTGCGTAGGAATTCCCAAAAGACCAATAGAAATAACCGAATTTATGAAAACTCCATTGATGAATTAGAGTAAACATTTACCAGAAGTCACGTGACTGGAGAGTAAATGGGTCGTGTGGCACTCCACGGTCCATGTGGAGTTCCATGAAACAACACTTAGAAATGTTTTTGGAAATTTTGATCTTGAATCAACACTTCGAATTTTGTCGCATGAACCACTAAACGGACCAATAAACGACCCGTGTGGAGCCATATGGTCTGTGTAATGCCACACGGTCTGTGTGACACTTCTGTATCACCAAGCTTAAGTAAATTTCGCAAAAAACTTACGAGATGATAATTCCATCCATAGAATATTTTCACTCCAGAAGCTTCACGGAAGCCCAAACAGCCCGTCACCCATCATATAGCGCGTGTGACTGGTCGTGTGGCTCCACTTAGCCCCAATGATTGGGCTTTTAAGCCTAGGCCGCCCCACAGCTCCTCCACATAGCCCTTGAAGTGTTCACGGCCCATGTGGGGGTACCAGTGAGGAATGCCTTAGCTTGCAACTCCACCCAAAGGTATACATGCAAGATTTGAGGCCAAGTGTGGTCTCACTTGAGGCCACACGTCTCGTCTGACCCCACACTGACCGTGTTCTCAGTTGAGACACACTTCGTCCAAATCTTTTCCCAAAACGATATTTCTCAAGGCCCAATGACGTCATACGATATCTAGGTCATTACATCATCTTCCCATTGGGAACATTCATCCCCAAATGTGCAAGAACAAGGCTTGAAAAGCTTGAGTTTGATCATGAAACTTTCAAACACAAGATACCATGTATAGCTCATCATTTGAAATTCACAAAGCCATTAAATCTCATGCCAAAACGAAATAAAATCATTCAAAACATCACAAAATCATTTTAATGCACATGTAAGTATGTCAAACCATGAGACTCAAGAAGGAAAGAATTGGGAACAACAAGAAGGAAGAACCTAATACCTTAGGATTAGGTAGATTGAAAAAGATGGAGATACCTCTTCGTCATGTCCAACTCCGTCTCCCATGTAGCACTCTCCATATGTTGGTTCCTCTAAAGCACCTTTATCGATGCCACATCCTTGTTACGAAGTCACTTCACTTATCTATCCAAGATCTCCACCAACACCTCCTCATAAGACAAGTTCTCCTCAACCTCAATGCCCTACAAAGGCACAATAGTGCTAGGATCCCCAACCATCTTTCTCAACATGGACACATGGAAGACTGGGTGAATAGAACTCAAATCCGGGGGTAACTCCACCTTATATGTCACATTCCCAATCTGCTCAACAACCTCATAAAGGCCTACATACTGGGGACTTAGCTTCCCTTTCTTGCTGAAACACATCACTTCATTCATAGGTGATACCTTCACAAACACCCAGTCTCCAACTTGGAACTCAAGATCCCTCTTCCTTGCATCTAGATAGGACTTGTGGAGACTTTGAATTTTCCTCAACCTTTCTCTAATCAACTTTACTTTCTCCATAGCCTCCATCACCAAGTCCGACCCAATTAAAGCCACCTCCCCTAACTCAAACCACCCCACCGGAGACCTAGACCTCCTACAATACAAGGCCTCAAACGGGACCATACCAATGCTAGCATGGAAGTTATTATTATAAGCAAACTTGATAAGTGGGAGATAGTCATCCCAATTACCCTTTAACTCCAACACATAAGCCCTTAACATATCTTCGAAAGTTTGAATCGTACTTTTGGCTTGTCCATTGTTTTGACGATAAAAGTCGGTGCTCAACTTGACCTTAGTACCATGTCTCTTTTGGAAAGACCTCCAAAAGTGAGAAGTAAATTAGGTATCCCGATCCAATATGATAGATCTAAGCACACAATGCAACTTTACCAATTCTCGAATGTACAACCTTGCATAGTCTTTGGCACCAAAAGTGGTCTTAAATAATAAAAAATGAGCTGATTTAATCATCCGATCAACGATAACCAAAATGGAGTCAAATTATTTCTGAGTTCGAGGCAACCCAACTACAAAATCCATATTTATGTTTTCCCACTTCCAAGAAGAAATTTCAATGTCTTGAGCCAACCACTGGGCCTTTGATGCTCCACCTTCAGTTATTGATAATTTAGGCATTCGGATACAAACTTGGCTATGTCGCTCTTCATACCATGCCACCAATATACCTCCTTCAAATCCCGATACATTTTAGTGGACCTTGGGTGAATAGAATAATGAGAACTATGGGCTTCACTCATGATTAGCTTTCTAAGATCATCCACATCCGGAACACATAACCGATCTTGATACCAAAATACATCATCTTCCCTTGAGAGAAAACCTTAATATTCTTTTCGGCAACCAATTTCTTCAATTCAACCAAGGAGGGATCTAAATCTTGCTTAGCCTTCACATCAACCACCACCGAGAATTTGACCTCATTTAGAACATGTATACAACCATATTGGAATCAACCACTCTAATGCCAAAATCTTGACATACAATAAACATCTCTTACCAACTCCTTCTTCTACTCCTCAACATGAGTCGCGCTTCCCATAGAAAGCCTACTAAGAGAATCGGCTACCATATTTGCCTTGCCGGGGTGATATAGAAAACTCATGTCGTAATCCTTTGTCTTAAGTTGGGAACCATATCCTTTGTCTTAAGTTAAGGTCACTTTGAGTGAACACATATTGCAAGCTCTTATGATCGGTGAAAACATCAACATGCACCCCGTACAAATAGAGCCTCTAAATGTTCGAAGAAAAAACCACCGTCGCTAACTCAAGGTTATGAGTTGGGTAATTATGCTTATATACCTTCAATTGCCTTGATGCGTAAGCTATCACCTTACCGTGTTGCATAAGTACACAATCTAACCCGATTCTAGAGGCATCATAATATACCACGAACCCATACAAACCATTAGGTAGAGTCAAAAACCAGAGCTGATGTAAGTCAATCCTTCAAAGTTCAGAAACTCTTCTCACACTCATCTGACCACATAAACTTAGCCTTCTTTTGGGTAACTTAGTCAATGGAGATGCAATTGACGAGAACCCCTCAACGAAACTTCTATAGTAATCCATTAACCCAAGGAAACTTGGAATGTCTACAGGAGTCAACTATCTAGGACAATTTTTTACTGCCTCTATCTTCTTCGGATCCACCTTAATACCATCACTGGATACAACATGACCTAGAAAAGCAACTTCACCTAACCAAAAATCACATTTATTAAATATGGCATATAACTTCTTCTCTCTCAAGGTTGGTGAATCCGACCTCAAATGATCCATATGCTCCCATTCACTTCGGAAATAGATAAAAATATCATCAATAAAAACAACCACAAAACTATCAAGGAATGGCTTGAATACCCCATTCATAAGATCCATGAACATGGTCGGAGCATTAGTTAGGCCAAATAACATTACCATGAACTCAAAGTGTCCATACCTTGTTTGAAAGGCTGTCTTGGGAATGTCACATTCTTTAACCTTTAACTAGTGATACCCGAAAGGAAGGTCAATCCTCGAAAAGTGAGTAGCCCGTTGAAGTTTGTCAAACCAGTCATCGATCCTAGGAAATGGATACTTATTCTTAATGGTCACTTTATTTAATTTTCTACAATTGATACACATCCGAAGAGATCCATCTTTCTTCCTTACAAATAACACTGGAGAACCTCATGGAGATATACTTAGATTAATGAAACCCTTTACTAACAAATCTTTCAACTGGTCCTTTAATCCTTTCAACTCTGCTGGTGCCATATGATAGGGAGTAATAGAGATAGGTTGAGTGTCCGGAAGAAGATCTATGCCAAAGTATACTTCCCTTTTGGGAGGAATACCGGGCAAGTCTTCGGGAAACAAATCCATAAACTCATTCAGCATCGGGACAGATTCAAGAGTAAGCAATTCAGACTCTACATCCTTAATCCTCACTATCTGATATACACACACTTGGAGATCATCTTCCAATCTTTGAGGTAGGAAATAAATTGATCCTCAAGAGCGGATTCACTGCCCTTCCATTCAAGAATGGGCTCACCGGGAGGTTGGAACTTGACCTTCTAGGTTCTACAATCTAATGAGGCATATGATGCATGCAACTAATCCATTCCAAGAATCACATCAAAATCATACATTTCAAGTTCCATAAGATCACACGGGAACATCTTATGCAATATAGAAATAGGGCAACTATGATAGACCCTATGTGAAATAACAAATTCACCTACAAGAGTATACACCAAGTAAGGCTCCCTGAAAATTTCCAGACTCAAACCAAATTCAACAACCTATAGAGGAGTCATAAAATACAAGTTTGCACTTGGATCAAGCAACACATAAACATCAAAATCAAAGACTTTTAACGTACCAGTTACAATATCTGGAGCCTCTTCGACCTCGTAACATGCATGAGGAGCATAGAACCTATTGTTTCTCAGAGCAACACCTTAAGGAACTCTTGGGTGACCTTGTCCACTCTGATCCACCTTGCCTTGACCCCTACGAACATTCTTGTGACAATCAGCAACCTTGTAGTTCTTATCACGCATCCAGAGAAAGTACCCATATTCTTCCAATATACATCTTTGTGGGGCTTCCCTAACTCATCACACAGAGGGTATCCCTGGCTACCACCAACCAGTGCCCTAGGAGAAGGCACCTTAGCATTAGCAACCTGAGCACCCGAACCTTGGCCCTATTGGAAGTGACCACAACCACTAACCCGGGAGCCGAAGAATCTACCATCAACACGGGGTCTCTTAGAATCATGCATTGTCCTCCCTTTAAGGTTATCCCCTTTGATTTGTTTGACATAAACCATAAGTCTAGAGATGTCCATGTCCTGATTAAGCATGGTCGTACGATATTCTTGTACAACCAAGTTTGAAACACCTAAGACAAACTTGTTCATTCTTGCATGAGGATTAGCCACAAGTATCGGAGCATACTTGGAGAGCTTAGTGAACTTGAGGGCATAATCCCTCACACTCACATTAACCTACATAAGGTTGATAAATTCAGTCATCTTGGCTTCTCTAAGATCATGTCGAAAGAAATGGTCTAGAAAAGCAAGCTTGAACTCCTCCCAATTAATAGCATCACCACAAACCCTCTTCATAGACCAATGAGTATACCACACTTGTGCTACATCCTTCAATTGATAGACAGCTAGTTCAGCCCTCTCCTCAGAAGTGACACCCATGACATTCAATACCTTGGAGAGCACATTAATGAACTCCTGAGCATCCTCGTTAGGTTTAAACACAAAGAACTCTGGAGGATTCATACGAGTGAAATCCCTCACTCTAGAAGCCGAAGTGGGATCTCGAGGAAGATTGGCCTGCCTAGTCTGAGTAGTCACATATGGGCAAGCATGGAAAAGGTCATACGGTATTCACCATTAGAGATAGGCTCATCCATAGGCCCTTGAAGTACTTGAGCCTCATCAGCCGAGGCTGATCTAGTAGGTCTACCATGAGGCATCTTCTGAAATAGAGCAAGGATACAATCAAGATCGAGAGCCAAACCAACTATTCACAGCACGACATAAGACATGAAGAAGTGAGACAATTCCTAGATTGTTGTCATAGTCTCACTTATAGGCAAGGTGCACTTCACGTCCATAAATAGGGCTCCACTTAACGTGACATGTTGGACTCTGAGGATTATTTATAAATCTAGGGCTCTGATACTATCATTGTCACGACCCAAACCTAGGGCCTATATGTTACATGGTGAATGGGAACCCGAGAGTCCCCAAACAAGCCTCAAGACACCAAAACTCGCATCATCAGTTCAAAAGCGCATTCAATAATCAACACATAGTTCTAAGGGATGAGAAAGTAGGATTGACGCTATGGGGGCAATTCGATACTTTGGATCTTTCCATCTAACATATGATCAAGTCACATAACAATAGTCAAAGATGACCAAAAACATAACATAGACTTAACCATTACCATAGCATATATAGTAAAGAAGATTACAAGGTGTCCAACAATGCCTCTACATAGATGAATCGGGGGCTAAGACATACCCTGGGCTCACCCTTAAGTACATAAAGAGAATTAAATAACATAGGTAGATAGATAGTAGTTCATCCTTGGAAGATAGGACTCACCACTACAAGTAAATTTTGGAACCTAATCGAAGCATCAAACAGTGAATAATCAAAGTCCTCGGTTCCTACATGATGAAGCCATGTAGGAAAGAGTATCTGCTAGTACATTTGAATGTGCTAAGTATGCAGGATGCAATGTATGAACTTACCAAAACTTACATATCAAAGTTAGATGACAAGGACACATAATATAGAATGAGTTGGATACCCATGAATATAATATAATAAGATGCCATGAAACTCGTGATGCATGAAGTGCAAATGATGCTCATATATATATATATATATATATATATATATATTAGGGATGTGACCAAGCGAGCTACTACCTGGAATCCCAATTATTACGCCTCATCAGTATAGAGATGGTCTACTTGCCTAGGGTAAACCATATCTCACCGTACGGGCCTCCATTTTGTATGAAGCAACCTTCCTTACGAGTCTCCCATTTTGGAAAGGATTTTCACATAAAACGTAACATATCATAACATTTCTTCTCCTTACGGGCAATCCCATTTCAGAAAAGAAACCTATGCTAGGCACATAGTTCGAGGCAAAAGAGTGGAACCCTCATTCCATCGGTGCTAAGTCATCATCCGACAAGAGTACTTATAATATACGTAGCTATACATGCTTTCAAAGAGATACAATTCTTGTCAATCATTTCAATGCACAATTGGGCTTAAAAGCCAAACACCATTCATAATAAGCCATACTTAGGCTCAAATGCCAAAATCATAATTTAATAGTCAAAATACTCATGTGTAGGAATAGCCCATTCGTATACAAAATGGTGCAAGCACCCAAAATTCTTAAAGATCTAAAATCATTCCATCTCCAAGTTTAACTCAAACGTAGCATGTGATCACGTTCTTGTTATAACCAATATCATATCAAAATCATATCGTAGAACATAATTGGGTTTAACTCACTTGATAATTTTCAAAATATCTCATGTTCATTAATACATATGCCATGAATGATGTGGGAAAGCATGGGTAATTAAAATTCAATCTAAAATCAACATTATAATATGGAACTAAAGTAAAGCCATATCCAAATCCACATTTAAATTATAATATAAATCACCCATGCTTAGATCAAAGCCTTAAAGGGACCATGCATATTCATAGGTACATAAAATTGACGAAATTCAATATTTCAAACACTAAATCATCTTAAAATCAATAGATATACATAACCCATTCATTATTGGAATTTATGAAATCATAATACTTAAAACTCCAAATTAAAGTAAGCACATTTCTTGAAATTATTTTGGGTCTCCTTGATTGGAAGTAACCAAGTATCAAAACCTACATACCTTCACTAAGATGAAGAAACCCCAAAGAAATCTGAAGGAGACTTTAGATTTCAAGCTCAAATGTTATATTCCCAAGAGTTCTTTTGAGGAAAGCCTTTGAGAGTGTTTTCAAAATATGAAGAGTGATTTCAATGTTTGAAATTGGCTTTACGTCTTTAGATGACCTTAGAATAGCATAGGAATTCCCAAAAGACTAATAGAAATAATTGAATTTACGAAAACGTCATTAATGAATCGGAGTAAAAATTTATCGGAAGTCATTTGATTGGAGGATAAACGAGTCGTGTGGCACTTCATGGTCCGTATGGAGGGCCCGTGAAATGACACTTACAACATTTTCCAGAAATTTCAATCTTGAAACAACAATTAGAATATTTTTGCACGAACCACTAAGTGGACCAATAAATAGCCGGTGTGGAGCTACACGGTCTATGTGATTTTCCCTTCTCCCCAACCATGGCAAAATTTTAAGAAAAATATACAAGTCAGTCATTCCATTCTCAGAATATTGTCACTCCAGAAGATTCATGGAAGGCCAAATGGCCCGTCACCCACCAAATGACCCGTGTGACTGGTCGTGCAGCTCCACTTATCCCCAATGATGGGGCTATCAATCCTAGGACACCCCATGGCTCCTGCACACGACTCGTGAAGTGTCACATAGCCCACGTGGGGTGCTAGTGAGGTATGCCTTAGCTTGCAACTTCATCCCAAGGCCAACATGCTATATTTGAGGCTAAGTGTGGTCTCACTTGAGGCCACACGGCTCGTGTGACCCCACACTGGTTGTGTGGTCTCTCTTGAGACACACTTTTTTCGAATCGTTTCCCAAATTGAGGTTTCTCAAGGCCCAACAACGTCATACAATATCCAGGTCGTTATAACTGACCAAACAATAGATGGACCGAACCAGTAACTGTTGGTTTTCATCAAATAGAAAGACTCTATACGTGAACAACACATAATGTAAAAGTCTCAAAAGGCCAACATATATATCAATGTCTTAAGTACAAAACTAGAATAAGAATTGATAGAGACCCAAACTATGGGATCACCACAAAAGTACTACTCTCAAATGCCTAAAAATTAGCCACGAGCCGGGTAAGTAGCACCTATCCCTATATGGTAAAATCATGCAGGTAAAATATGTGTCACGACCCAAGCCTAGGTCCTAGTCGTGACCCGTGAATGGGGAACCCGAAGGAACCCCAAACAAGCCTCATAGCATATCATTATATATCCTTGGTCGCGAAAGCAATTAAAAATAACAATAAGAGATAAGCATAACAAGGGAAATTGGGACTAAGGAAAAGAGTTAAACACTTGAATAATATAAATGAGTCAAAGCTTAAGCATAATACATAACTTGTCCAACAACACCTCTAGTCATAGAACTTAGCGGGGCCAAGACAAGCAACCAAGCTCACCCTCGTAGTCATAAGTATTCCAAAATATACAAGATGTCATCAAAACATAAGCATGAAAGAAGATAGATATTGTCCCCGGATATGAGGACTCACCAAAATCTAACTTGAACAATCCATCTAGCTAGAGGAGAATCAATAGGAGCTTCGATTCCTACATGGTGATATCATGTAGGCATAGAGTATGCGTTAGTACGTTTGAATGTACTAATTATGTAGGATGCAATGTAACAAGAGATAGACAATACTCAAAATGCATATTCATAGTAGGAGATAATATATTAGCAATATGGAATGCATGAATAATGCTTGTAGTAAAACATGCTTGAAAGTAACCATATTTACAAAGCTCGTTTAACATAATAAGGTGACATGCTTGGATCATCCAAATACCTTGTACTATAGGGTAAGGAATATAACATAGGTCATAACCTCTTCTAGTAGGTAATGGGTAGTATACGATCGTAAAGAGATATCATAGTTCATAACCCCTACATATAAACAAGAGATAATGAATAGCATATGAGGGTAGGAAGGTAGCATATTTCATAGCCCCTACATGTGCGGATATGATGGTGAGGCATAACATATAGTTCGTAACCCCTTCATATGAGTATATTGCATGACCCCAAATCATACATGAGGGTAAGGAGTACATCATACTTCATAACTCCTACATGTAGAAATGCGTAAGTGTGTATATTGCATAACTCCAAATCATACCCGAGGGTAAGGAGTACATCATAGTTCATAACCCCCTACATGTAGAAATAAGCAAGTGAGTAGCACATGAGGGTAAAGATAGCATAGGTCATAACCCTTACATGTGTGTACCTAGCATAACCTCAAACCATACACTAGGGTAAGGAGTACCACATGGTTTATAACCCCTACGTGTGGATATGAGTAAATCAGTAGCATTGATTCGTATAGTTCATAACCCCTACATGTAGGAATTGGCCTTACAGAAGAGAGTATAGAAGATAACATATTTTATAATCCCTTCTAGTAGGCTTCACAATTGACAAGAGCATAAACCTTAGCATAAGAACCCAGTAGCTCATCAACAATTCGCCGGAAAACAACATAAGAGCCCAACAATTCACTTGCAATACCATAGGAACTTTACATGATTTAGACACACATATATACATTTCCTTCATTATCATTTCATCATCATATAGTCATTCAACTCAGAATACATGCATTGGACCTTCAATTCTTCAAGAAACCATAACCGGATGTTTTATCAAATACTTGGTGGGTGTGTAATGCTAGTGTAAAATCGTGCAATTCAAGAGTGAAATCATGCAATAAAATTTAAAGTAAAATAGCCCACCAACACTTGGTAATAACTGTAACACCCCACACCTTACAATACTAGTACAATGCAAATGAAACATGATATGGTTTGGTCAAATTAGCGCCCATTTTTAAAAGTGCTCGAATTTCATGTTATAGGGGGTATGTGGGTCTAACGCTTAAGAGGGTCGAGTGTATATATGTTTTATGTCAAATTGATGAGATCACGACCTTAAATGAAATAAGAGAATTGAGGTGCTTGTAGGAGTTAAGAAGCTAGCAGGTGAGTCACCTACTTGCTTAGCTTAAATTTGTGAGCTAAATGGAGACGAGGCCAGACGTTGAATTTATCCAAGTCCGATTATCAATGAAGTCCGTGTTAAGGGTATAACTTTAGCTTATGTTTTAGCATTGTAAATGGACTTTATTTTCAGTCCAAGAAGAATATAAAAAGAGACAAAGTACATCACAGCACGCTTAACCATTTGGGTCCAAACCAAGTGAGGAAAGGTTTAGAAAATGGGCAGCCAAGGCCATTAACTTTGAGACACATTTAGGCCCAAGTAGAAGGGATAAGCTACTGCATAACCAGCTTAATTATATGTGGTATTAGGTGGTCAAAAGGTCAAAATAAAGTCAGCCAAATTGGTCCTTTAAAAAGGGGTTACAAGCAGCAAATTTCATTTCACTCTTAGACTTGGAAAATTTCAGCTTTCACAACTTTCTCTCTACACTTTCTTAACCTAGCAAAGCAGCCACAAGGGAACTTCTAGTGTTCTTGGAGAAGACCTACACCTTGAATATAGTGGTAAGTAAGTTTACATATGTCTTTAGTATGGTTTTATTATAAAAAATAAGAAGTATATGCTAGTATGTTGTGCTGGAAAATTTGGACAGCATGTATTTAGAAAGTTGCTACACACTTGGCTTTCGTTTTAGGGACCTATCTATGGTTTGTAGACTGTATTATGAAGAGAAGTTGATATTATTAACATGGTTTGAGTTGTAGATATTACCCTGAGGTTGTTGCCCTGAGTTTTGGCTTCATTTAACAAACGAGTTTTATTATGCTATCTTAAGTGTAATGTTGATAGGAACTTGTGGGCTGTTGGATGGAAGGCTATTGACTCACGTCCTTCATGACTTCTTGGGTGCTGTTCTAAGACTATTTTATAACTATTTGTATGTATAAATGTTGTTGTAACAGTTTGGTTAGAGTTAGAACATGTTTGGAATTGTCGACGTTGAAATGTAGCAAATGGGGGTATCATTATACTGTCCATTTGTAGGTTGTGTAGAATTATTATATGTTGTGCTTTGTGGACTATTGTAACACTATTATAGCACTAAAATAGTCTTCATATGATGTGTACATACAAATGTGTATTAGAAAATATGATTAGGGATGGAAAGGTTGAAAGAATACGCTCGGGTTTATAAATACCCGCTTGCTGCCCATGTGTTATTCTTTTATGTGATTAGGCTGTCAAGATGTATTTATTGGCTGCTATTTCTAGTTTTATCACATAGTACATTGTAGATAAATATTTGGAGGAAGGGAAGGTTGTCTTGAGGTAGTAACGAGGTCATACAACGAGGTATGTAAGGCTACATGATTTCGTATTACTTGGCATGAAACTTAGATCCCTCCTTGGAACATAAAGGCACTTACCAACTCCGACACAACTATTAACCCAAAGTATAACCAAAGGTGGTCTCTAATGTTACACCAGTGCATGGTTTCATTTGAGTTGTTACTTCATGTACAGTATGTCCTGCCTTATATATTCAATATATTATCCCGTATTGACATCCCTTATAGGGGACCTGCATTTCATGCTGCCGGTATAGGTGCTAGTAGCTCTCCCCAGTAGGAGTACAGGATATCCAGCTGTTGTTACCAAGATCCAGGTTGCTTCGGATCTTTTCATGTCTAGAGCTTACGTTTTGTATTGTATAGTTAGTCGAGGCGGTGCCTGTCCTGACCCTCATCAGATACTTTTCCTTATCTAGTGGCTTTGTAAACTATGTAAATTAAAATGTAATCATGTCTCATACTTTAAACACCATGGCCCCAATGGCCTAGCCTTATGCGTTTCCTTTTGGCTTGTTATCACTGTTTATTTTCTTAAAGGCATGTAAAATATAGAAATCTCTTATAATACGTGTAGAAAGCATATAGATATAGGTTGGTTCTCCCAGGCCTTATCGGCAACGGGTGTCAGTCCGCCCTAACGAGACTTGGGGTGTGACAGAAGTGGTATCAGAGCGAGTCATCCTAGGGAGTCCACAAAGCTGTGTCTATGTAAAGTCTTGTTTATCGATGTGTTGTGCACCATATTTATAAGAAGGAGGCTACATGGCATTTAGTAGTGGTTACTTTCTTTTCGTTCTTTAGATCGTGCCATAGAGCCAAGTGTAATAGGTGCATTATGTCTAATTCCTAAATTGTTTTATACAACAAGTATGCCAGAAACAAGGAAAAATAAAGGTAAAGGGAAGGGAAAAGAAGTAGTGGTTGGTATACCCAGTCAGGCGAGACAACAAAATGAGATTCAAGAGGAGTCTTTATCACGGATATCTCCAACTCCTCCAGTTCCTAACGAACCCAAAAGTAGTGAAATTTCCCGAGAACCACCTATTGATGCTACCGTGCAGGATCTGAGAAATGCAATCCAACTATTGACTCGTATAGTTGCGGGCTAAGGCCAAAGGCAGGAAGGTCCAATTATGGGCATAGGTGGTACGAATAGGGCAGCTGACACAAGGATACATGATTTTCTTAATTTGGACTCTCCATCCTTCACTGGGTCAAATCCTAATGAAGATCCCCAAGACTTTATTGACTAGATTCAGCACACTTTAGATGTTATGCACGTGAGTGGTACAGAAGCTGTCGAGTTAGTGACATATAGGTTGAAGGGTGTGGCTATATTGTGGTATGAAGCTTCGAAGCAATCTAATGGCATAGATGCACCTCCAACAACCTAGAAGGAAAAAGCGGCATTTCTTGACCATTACTCGCTATTAGAGATCCGAGAGGCTCGTACAGATCAGTTCCTGAATCTCCACCAAGGGAATATGAGCATGAGGGAGTATAGCCTTCAATTTAATTCCCTGGCAAGGTATGCTCCTAATGTAGTTGCTACTATGGAAGATAGAGTTCATTGATATGTAGACAGGTTAGATACGTATATGGTCAGAGAGTATACCATTGCTTCCTTGAACAAAAAATGGATATAGAGAGAATGCAAGCTTTTGCATAGAAATTGGAGGATCAGAGGCAGAGAAGAAGGACACAAGAGTTGGAAAGGGGGTAGGCCAAAAGGACCAGATCGACGGGGCAGTTTACACTACCACAACGTGAGCTTAGGCCTTGGTTTTCTAGTAGTCTGCCTAGGGCATCATCCTCCTACTCGGCAGCCAGTGCTCTACCACAACTTCAAGGGTCTAGAAGTAATTAGTTTGGTGAACGAGGTGAGGGACAAGGTATACGGACAACAGGATGTTCGGAAGGCCAACCAATGACTCCTAGGCAGCCTTGTAAACAGTGTGGAAGAAGTCATCTGGGTATATGTCATGTTGGGACAGATGTTTGTTATTGGTATGGTGCGCTAGGACATGATGAGAGATTGCCCAAGGAGACGTATGGGTGGTATAGCACAATATACTGCATCAGTTATTGCATCATCATTATCAGTTCCTCCATCAGCTAGGGGTCAACAAGCATCTATGGGTCGTGGTAGAGGTGTTAGAGGGGCAGCGAACTCTAACAGAGTCTAGAATCGGACTTATGCTCTGGGGAGTCGACAAAATTTGGAAGCTTCACCTGATATGGTCATAGGTACATTGTCCATCTTTTCACATAATGTATATGCATTAATTGATCCTGGTTCTACACTATCATACATCACTTCACTAGTTGCTGAGAAGCTTAAGAGAACACCCAAATTACTGAACAAACCATTTGAAGTGTTCACACCAACCGGTGAATCTATTATGGCTAGAAGGGTTTATTATGACTGTGTAATAACTGTTTGTGACCGTGAAACATTGGCTAGCCTAATTAAGCTGGAAATGGTGGAATTTGATATTATAATAGGTATAGATTGGTTAGCTTCTTGCTATGCCACCGTGGATTCTCGAACTAAGAGAGTGTACTTCCACTTTCCAAATGAAGCAGTTATTGAATGGAAAGGCCATGTTGGGGCACCAAAGTTTAAGTTTATCTCTTATTTTAAGGCCAGAAAGATGATATCCAAGGGATATATATGTCATTTAGTTAGAGTGAGGGATATGGAGGAAGAATCACCAACTCTTCAATCAGTTTCAATAGTGAATGAATTCATTGATGTGTTCACTGAAGAACTCCCAGGCTTTCCTCCAGAATGAGAAATCGATTTTGGTATTGACTTACTTCCAGACACTCAACCTATTTCTATCCCTCCATATAGAATGGCCCTAGCAGAATTACGTGAATTAAAAGAACAGTTAAAAGTTTTATTGGCGAAGAGTTTTATAAGACCTAGTATGTCCCCTTGGGGTGCATCAGTGTTATTTGTACGCAAAAAGGATAGCACCTTGAGAATGTGTATCAACTATCGACAATTGAATAGGGTGACAATTAAGAAGAAACACCCCCTCCCCAGGATTGATGACTTAATTGATCAATTACAAGGTGCCAAATGCTTTTCAAAAATTGATTTGAGATCAGGTTATCACCAAGTGAGGGTGAAGGAGAAAGATATACCCAAGACAGCTTTCAGAACACGCTATGGTCACTTTGAATTTCTTGTTATGTTATTTGGGCTAACGAATGCACCAATAGTTTTTTATGGATCTAATGAACAGGGTATTTAAGACATTTTTGGATGTGTTCGTGATAGTATTTATAGATGACATTTTGGTATATTCAAGATCAGAAGAGGACCACGCGAATCACTTACGACAAATGTTACAGGTTTTTCGTGATCAACAGTTATATGCCAAGTTTTCTAAATGTGAATTTTGGCTAAAATCAGTGGCATTCTTGAGTCATATTATGTTTGATGAGGGAATAAGGGTTGATTCACAAAAGATAGAGGCTGTGAAAGATTTGCCTAGACCAACAACACCCACAGAAGTTCGGATCTTCTTAGGTTTTGGCAGGCTATTACAGGAGATTTGTTGAAGGTTTTTCTTCTATTTCTGCACCTCTAACAAAGTTGACACATAAGG
>JAABOM020058964.1:0-13316 GCA_011800125.2 Solanum clarkiae
TGTTTTAGTTATTTAGTTTTAATATATGTTTTTATTTTGAGGACAAAGTAATCTCTTTTGGTACGGCGTGGGAAGTTATGGATTAAGGTGAAGTCTGTGTAGCCTCAAGTCCATAACTTCCCCTATTTTTGATCCCAAGGTTTTCTTGTCGTGTTTCTTTCTCCTTGTGAATGTTTTAATTTTTGTTGAACCGGCATGTTTAGGCAGTGTAGATAATTTGTAGAAATATAGTAATTACGATTTTTTGGTATATATACAATCTTAAAATGCTTTAATGTTTTGAAAATTTGGTACCCTCAAAAATTTTGAGATTGTTAGTTATCAGTGCAATCATTTATATTGATTATCTAGTAATGTTTGTTCTGATGATAAGAAGGCAACTTGACGCTTGAAACATGACCTGTGAGTCTATACTTGATTGTGTGTGTGACGCCATGCGTTTTTCGAGATTATTTTGTCGCATTCATGTATCATGTTGTCACTCAGAACTTGACTTATTATTATAAGAGTGGTTTGGTGATGTGGTTGACTTGGAAAGGATCTTAGGCCTTTGTTCTTTTAGTAAGCCCACTTTTGCCTAAATAACCTGCCAAATGTGATAGTTGACCCCTTACTCCAATTGTTTGAGCCTCTCATGCACCCATTCTTTCTTGACACCTAGCTAACTTAGCCTTATTTTATGAAATACCTTGATATTGTCCCTAGGTCTATCCTTGAACATGTGAACCTTGATTGAGGCTAAAGGACTAAGTTGAGGGTAGCTACAAATAGTGGCCCTGATTTGGGGAGTAGATATTGTATGCTTCACCTCAGGCTAAAAGCCTAAGTTGAGGATGGCCTTTATTGCGCTAAAGCAATGAAAATAAGGTGGTTAGTTGGAAAAGAAAGAAAGAAATGAAAAGTCATGAGCCAGGTGAGAGAAAGTGTCATGCCCAAAATCCCGTTAGGGCGGACTGGCAACCGTTGTCGATGAGGCTCGGGAGAACCAACCTCTATCCATGCACTTTCTATACATATTATAAGGGATTTCTAAATTTTACATGCCTTTAAGATAATAAACAGTGATAACAAGCCAAAAAGAAATGCATATGGCTAGGCCGTTGGGGCCGCGGTGTTTAAAGTACGAGACATGACCATATTTTACTTTACATAGTCTACACAAAGTCTTTAGATAAGGAAAAGTATCAGATAAGGGTCGGGACAGGCCCTGCCTCAACTAACTATACAGTATAAAAATATAAGCTCTAGATACACAAAGCTCCGAAGCAACCTAGAGCTTGGTAACGGCACCTAGATATCCTGTACTCCTACTAGGAGAGCTACTAGCACCTGTACCTGCAGCATGAAATGCAGGTCCCCTATAAGGGACGTCAGTATGAGATAATGTACCGAATATGTAAGTAAGGAAATACTGTATATAAAGTAACAACTCAAATGAAACTATGCACTGGTGTAGGATAACAAACCACCTTTAGTTATACTGTGGGATCATGTTCTTTGTGTTCTTTTTATTACTTTACCTTTTCAGTATAACCTGTACACAACAACCAATACAAATGACCAGCTAATCAGTGGTAAATCTATATTGGGTTCGGTCTTGGCTAGGCTTTTCCTTTAACCCCTTGGGCTACCCCCCGTGATAGGATCGACCCTGGCTAGGTGATTCTTCCACCCCTCGAGGTTACCACCCATCAATAATCAATATACTTTACTTTATCTTTCAATTACCTTTAAGATGATTCTTTTGGTGGTCATAATATTAGAGCTGTAGGACTGTAGATACACAGATGACATGTATATAATCACAAAAGACAAAACCACAATGAAAGGAGTAAGTTACACAAATAATAAAATGCATAGGAGGTAGAATAACATATGAATTTTATTTAGTAGAACAAGTTTGTGTATCTTAGTATCCAAGTATGTATGCAGATTTAAAGGTGACTGTGTATGGAAGCATATGAATATACTAAAGAGTTAAGACACGGTTATAGTTGTGTCGGAGTTGATAAGTGCCTTTATGTGCCAAGGAGGGATTTATGTTTCATGCCAAATAATACGAAATCAAGTAGTCTTACATACATCGCTGTACAACCTCACTATTACCTCGAGATAAACTTCCCTTCCTCCGAATATTTGTCTGTAACATAGTAGGTTATAAAAATAGCATTAGCATCCAATAGATACATCTTGGCAGCCCACTCTCATAAAACCAACATACGGACAGCAAGCGGATAATTATAAACCCGAGCATAATCTTTCAACCTTTCCGTTCCTAATTGCATCTTCTACTACACATTATTATATACATATCACGTGCATCCCTTTTTAGTGCCATAACATACTTACAACAGCCCACAAAGCAAAATACATAACAATTCTATGTAACATACAAATAGGTGGCATAACGTTACATCCCTTCGCTATATTACAACGTTGACGATTCCAAACCTTCACCAACTTCAACCAAACTATTCCCACAACATTTATACATACAAATAGTCCTCCCTGCATAATCGAGAAAATCTTCCAAATAAACAACGAAAATGTACAACAACTTTTGGAACACATGCTGTCCAACAATTTTAGCATAGACATAACCAACATAGTCTCTCGTTTTGCATAAGAAAACCGTACTAAAAACACAACTATAATCACTTACCATTACATTCAAGGTTGACGGACTCCTTAAGAACCCTAAAAGCTCCTTTTGGCTGCTTTACAAAGTTAAGAAATGTAGAGAAAAAGCCTTAAGAAAATCTGATTTTTGTTCAAGATGAATGACTTGAGTGAGCTGATTTTAAGCCCCTTTTAAAGGAGTACTTGGCCGACTTAACTTTCTCATTTTAAGCCTTATTTTATAAATAAATGAAAGAACCATTTTTCCCCTTTCACTTGGATCTTATTGGGTTCAAATTGGTTGGGCATTTACTGCCTATTTTGTTTCCTTTCTCTTAGTTAGTTTTGGCCCAACTCACCAAGTAAGTTTTGTTGTACTTAGGCCCTTTCTCTATTATTCTTGGGTTGAAAATATAATCCATTTTTGATGCTAAAACATGGGCTAAAGTTACACCCTTAACATGGACTTTATTCATAATCAGACTTGGACAAATTCGACATCGGGCCTCGTCTCTATTTAGCTAGAAAATTTAAACTAAGCAAGTAGGTGACTCACTTGCTAGCTTTTTAAGTCCTAAAAGAACCTCAATTGTCTCACTTTGTTTAGGGTCATGATCGCCTCAATTTGACACAAAGCATGTGCACACTCGACCCTCTTAAGCTTTAGACGCATATATCGCCCTATAATTGAGATTCAAGCACTTTTAAAAAATAGGCGCTAATTTAACGAAGCCATATCATATTTCATTTGCATAGAACTAGTGTTGTAAGATGTGGGGTATTACAGAAAGAAAAGAAAAGTCTCTTGGATTGAAGAGAATAGCATAACTGAGTTCAGAAATAAGGCATAGCTGAAAATGAGAAAGAAAACACCCAGGAAAATGCTTGAGAAGGGAGAATAAGGGAAGATTCAGTGAAAATGGTTGAGTTATGAAGATAAAAGTGTTGAGGGACATGGTTCAAGGATATTTTTAGTCACTACTTGCCTAAAATGGCATACCAAAGCCCCATAGGCCTATGTTACAAGCCATTAAACCCTAAAGTGATCCAAATCCACTTTGTCACCAATCCGAAAGTTGAGTATAGAAGCAAGCCTAGGGTATTAGTCATTTTGCATGAATTTCATTTGTCAGAGTGAGGATGCTTGGACAGCCCCTGATTTTAAATGTTTTTGAGTGAGTACGAAGGACTTCTTTTCTATGAGAGCATTTGCACTACATGATTGGCATATGACTAACCCAGTGATTGTGGATGGTTGATACTCCTTTGCTTGCCATAGTTGGATTGCCAGATATAACTTTGTGTTTTGGTTTGCTTAGTATCTTTACAATCTGCTATTGAAAATGAAGGTTGGGTACCTGAATTAGAGTAAATAATGTATATGCCATTAGAGTAGCTACTATGTATTTCTCATTGTCTACGTAGACTGAGTCATCTCTTGAGGACAAGCAATAGTTCTAAGTAGAGGGTGTTGATGTGCTGTCAAAGTGTACCATATTTGGTGCCTAAAACAAGGGATTTTGCATGTTTTTAATGCGTCTTTTTATGGTTCTTATGTGTTTTTGTGTTGATTTTGTAGAAAATATAGGTTGGCATGATTTTGGAAGAAAATTGAAGTTTTTACTGAAGTGCAGGACATACGAGCCTACCTACAAGTCGTAGCCCAAGCTATGAGTCATAAGGTGATTTCGTAGCAAGAAATGGTGAGCAAAAGTCAAAAATCTGCTAAGTGGAGGTCAGCCTTATGAGGCCAATCTATGAGTCATAAGTCTCACTACGACTCATATAGGATGGTTCATAACAAGAAACAGAGAGCTAAAAGTTTGGATCAAGAATTGAAGGCCTAAACTATAAGAGGAACATATGAGTGGTAGCCTAAACAACAACTCATACCAGTGGGTCGTAAAAGTCAGGTTCGGAATGCAAAGTGCCTGATATAAAACCCCGATTATTACTCGTAGGTCACCCTATGAGTCATACATGCGAGACGTACCTGCTACCAGCTGTTTTTTCTACTTAATTTTTAGTGTTAGATTGTAAATGCTATAAATACTTTATGTTAGGGTTATAGAAGAGATTCCTAGACTTGAATATTGTAGAGAAACTTTGAATACTCTCTCTAGAATATTTTTATTGTTTAGTGTAGATTTCACTTTTTAATTGGAAAACCCACTTTTGGGGATTGCAAGAATCGCATTGTACTCATTCTCTTTCTATCAAACCTTGTGGTTTGCAACTTGTGGTGTTTGTTTTCTTCATTATCTTGGGTAAATTCTCGACTATGTCTTTTATTTACATTATTGTTGATTTTGCCTTAGTCACGAGTAGCTAAGCACCCACAACTTAGGGTTGTGGGAATCATGGGTAGTTGACTTAAAATAACCTAGGCTTGGTGCATTTCTTTGGTTGGGGTTTTGCATGTATTGTTTATTTTCCTTCATTATGATTGATGTTTGGTGGTGGCCAATACCAAACCCTGCCTACTATCACGATCCCTACCAAGGTAGTGACGAATAGCAAAAGGGAAGTAGACGACAGGATTCGATTGATGTGTTCTCGTCTAATCAACCTGACCAAGGGGAGGTTGGCTTTGACAATGGATAACTGTTAGTTGGTACACCATGGTTGTCGACCAAGCAACATGGTGAAATTCAACCTTCATCTTCACAAGAGGGCTGGAAGAATCTAAGTTACTGTCTTGCATACGAATTCCCAATTAGAGTTATGTTGTCTAGGGTAATTGAGTCAACGAACCATAGGGAATACAATTCATGAGTTGTACCTAAATTTGAGTGTTTTCCTGCATTGTTAGTATAGTGTTTACTTTTAATTTTGTTCTTAAATCACAACCCCCACCCCATTTGGAGATTTTAGTTATCGATGATTGAAATGATTAATAGTGAATTCTTGCAGTCAATCCCTGTAGTCCCTATGGATTCGACACTAACCTCTGGTTAGGTTAATTACTGCTAGCGACCGCTTTCTTATTAGAGCGTGAACATCAGTCAACCACCAAACAATAATAAAAAATAAGGTAAATAAACAATACATGCAAAACCCTAATCCAAGAAATGCACAAAGGCTAGGTTATTTCAAGTCAACTACTCATGGTTCTCACAACCCCAAGTTGTGGGTATTTAGCAACTCATATCTAAGGAAAAATCAATAATAATGAATGTAAAATACATAGTTGAGAGGTTACCGAAAATAATGAAGAACAAAAACACCCTCAAGTTGGAAACCACAAGCTTTGATAAATGGAAGATGAGTACAATGTGATTTTCCAAACCCTCAAAATGGGTCTTCAAATTAAAAATTGAAATCTATACAAAACAATAAAAATATTCTAGTGAGAATATTTAAAGTTAATCCCCTAAAATATTCAAGTCTCAGCTATTTCAAAAGTCTCCTTCTAAAACCCTATCATTAAGTATTTATACTATTTGTAATTTTTACCCTAAAAATTAAATAGAAAAGACAGCTAGTAATAGGTACGTCGCACAGATACGACTCGTAGGGTGACCTATGAGTCGTAATTGGGGTTTTGTAGTCAGCTTCTAGCATTTTAGACTTAACTTCTGTGACCCACTATGATGAGTCGTTGCTTGGGATATGACTCGTATACTCCTCGTGCAGTCTAGGCCTTCAGTTCTTGGTCCAAACTTTTGGCTCACTGTTCCTTCTTACGAACCCACCTATACGAGTCGTAGTGAGGTTTACAACTCGTAGAGTGGCCTCATAGGGATGACCTCCATTTAGGAGATTCCTGATTTTTCTCTCTGTTTCTTGCTACCCGAGCACCTTACGACTCGTAGCTTGGGCTAAGACTCATAGGATGGCTCGTATGTCCTGCACTTCAGCAAAATCTGCAATTTTCCCTTAAAACCATGTCAACCTATCTTTTCTACAATAACAACATAAAAACACATAAAAACCATAAAAAGTTGCATTAGTAACTTGTAAAATCCCTTGTTTTAGGTACCAAACGTGTTGTATTTTGACAGCACATCGGTTGTCATTAAGCATCTTGTTTATTATAACATGTGATCCTTGTTGCATTGCTTCCCTCATACTTAGTACATTCAAACATACTAACGTATACCTTATGGCTATATGATATTACCATGTAGGGACCGGAGCACCTTTTGATCATCCTCTACGTGGCTAGTATGATCCGTGAAGCAAGCTTTGGGAGTCCTCAAGTCCGAGGACACTGTCTCTGTTATTCTGCTAATTTTGAGACTTCTTTATATTGAACACATGTTACTATGAGGGTGAGCCAAGAAAGTGTATAGGCCCCCGCTCCATTCCATGTTAGAGGCATTGTTAGATATTTGATGTACTTATGCTATGAACATGACTCATTTACATTTTTATGAATATCAAGACTTCTCTTAGTCACACATCCCTATATTTATATCTCATGTGTTGTTTATTTTGCTTCCGCAACAAAGTATGTGTGAATGGCATGCTAAGAAGCTTATTTGGGGTCCCTGCAGGTTCCATTCACCATGTCACGTCTAGGCCATAGGCTTGGGTCATGACATGATGATTATGTCACAAAGTATCCCTACAGGCTTCTTCACCATGCGATCAGTCATCAACGATCGCATGCTTGTCAAAGTGGGGGCTTCCAGTCCTAGCTTCTTGAGGACTGCAAGGGGCATTAGATTTATCTTAGCACTAACATCACACAATGCCCTTGTGAACTCCACATCTCCAATAGTACAGGGTATGGTAAAAGTGTCAGGATCTTCTAACTTTTGCACCAAGGACTTCGTGGCAATTGTACTGCAATGTTGAAGCTCTTGGGGGAGCTCCTAACATACATCGTGTTTCTTTGTAACCAGGTCTTTCATAAACTTCGCATAACCTAGCATTTTCTCCAATGCCTTAATGAGAGGGATGTTGATGTAGAGTTGTTTCAGCATGGAGAGAAAGTTCTTGAACTTTCCCTCCTCCTCCTTCTTTTTGATTCTCTGTGGGAAGGGAGGAGGAGGCCTAGAGAGTGGGCTTCAACTTTTGTGGTTCCTCTGCAACATCACTCACCCCATCCTTGACACGATGAACTTTGGTATCCACATCCTTGACCTCAACCGTCTCCTCTCGTATATCATCCTCATCAATTGTCATGGGATGATCAATGGTACTCTTGCTAACCACGAGTAGTAACCACCATGCACTGCCCTTCATTCTTTGGGTTCTAAACTATGTTGCTGGGCAGCGTACCTCTCTGATGCTGGTTAAGTTGAGTTAACACTTGACCGAACTGTTGCTCAAGTTGTTTGATAGTAATAGAATGAGACTAATTTTTTATTTATGTTTGAGATATCATATTTCATCCCCCTTTAGAGTCTCATCCTGTATCTCAGCTTTCTTCAACAAGTGTGTCAAACATCTCCTCAACTCTGGAACTACTAACACAGGTATCGCAATTGTGTGGTGGTACATAGAGACCATTTTTGTAGCCATATCTGTAGCCTAAATCTGCATCTCTGTCTTAGCCCCGATTCCTGCCATAGTAACCAGCATGCTTGTCTCTGAAAGCACCATCTTGATTATAGTTTCGACCTTAGTTTCTTTGACCTTAGCACCAATAGTCCTAATTTGACCCTTGGGCATTGGTCTGGAAAACCCCATCTGATCAGCAATGAAGCAAGTGTCCTCCTCATAGTAGGAATCATCAACTATGGGTGCTTGCAGAGGCTAATGAACAACTGTATTAATTTGTTCCTAATTATGTTTTATCATCATCTCCATATCGGTACAGATCCGGGCAAGCTCTTGCATTATCTCTTTATTTATTTTAGCTAGCTCAAAATAGTACTGGCAGCCCATGAACTTTTAGTAGATGACCTGTCTTTTTGCCCCCATGCACAATTTGTCTTGACTACCCACCCTTTTTATCCTTTTAGAGATCCTTGCAAATGGTTAATCTAACAACGTGCCCCCCATGATGGTATCAGCAGAAGCTTGACTATTCTCATCCAAGGCATGATAAAAGATCTCTACCATGGCATCATCAACAATTTTATGGTCTTGGATGTTCCTCAAACACTTTGTGGATCACTCTCATATAGTACTGATCGAGTCACCAGGAAGTTACTCAAAGTTGTTTATTTGATCTTTTAACTTGAGCTTCTTCAATCTTGGGAAGTACCTCTCCGAAAAGGCCTTCTGTAACTAATCCCAATTGGTGATCAAACTTTGTGGCAACTCGGATAGCCATAGTGTTGCATTTCCTATCAGAGATAATGGAAAAACACAAAGTCCCACAGCATCCATAGACAGATTTTGTTTTCCCATTACGTTCTTGCAGATAAATGCAACATTGTGTAAATAGCTATGTGGATCCTCTGATAGTAGGCCCGTGAAAGACCCATGGTTCTACAACATCTAGAGCAACCTACTCAAAACCATAAACTTTGTATCAGCTAGAAGTGGTAGTAACACAATAGCTCCAATAACCTCCATAGCCATAAGATTCAGCCAATATTGGTTCCACTAATAAGCTTCGACATTGAAGTCTTGTACCTATGGAGCAATGTCCTCAAGAGGAAGTTGGTTGTCATTTCTTGCATTATCATTCTCATTCCAGTTTAGAGCTGCATTTTTCACGTTGTTTGCATTATCTTGGGTCATCCTTCTAGTTCTCTAGATCTCTGGATCAAGCAGAGTCAAGAGTATGCCTCGACTTCACGTATTGGGCATACACTACACTTGTATTCTAAAATAAAACAAAAATTAAAAAATGTAAAATGAGGGAAATAAGGATTAATTCCCATATTACTTGAATTAGACAAGTCTAACCATATTCCCTGGCAATGGTACCAAAATCTTGATGTCTCCCAAGATACACATCCTTTTTCAGGCTAAAGTAGTCGTTGTCAAGATATATAACCTAACCAAGGTTAGGGTCAAACCCATAGGTAATATGATTGACTTAGAAGAATTTAGTTGCAATTCGGGTTGACTAACCAACTTATCTCCCCAAAAGGGGGGGGGTTAATAATAACTATGAAAAGTAATACTAAGCTAAAACAAGTGTGAAAAAGACAATATAAAGAGAACTAGAGTATTCTGTTCCCCATGATTTCTTAACTCAGTATTACTGGATAATCAAATTCTTTTCCAGTGTGTAGCATGCAGAACGTTAAGTTAAGTTCACTAAACCCTTTGGCCAAATGAGAGGCGAATTTCACAAAGTGATTTGGTCCATCCCTGCAGTGTGACATTATTAACTCTTACCTATTGATCCACTACAACCTCCTCTTTGCCCAGTTCGATTAATTAGATGAGAAAAATCAATCAAATCCTGCTAATTAATCTTCTTTACTATTCATTACTACCTTGATCCCGTCAGTAATACTAGGCGAGTTTCTAACGTTGACTACCATTAGAAAGCATTCAATACGAAGAGAATTAATTAATATATGCATGCATGCTTTTCAAAAATTATGAATTATCTAGTTTTACCTTGTTAGTTCTTTATGGTTCCACAATCCTAGTTGGGGATTTAGCTACTCATGATTGGTGTAAATACAAGACTTATGAATTTGAGTAATATAATTGAGCAATACTTAAGAGAATTAAGCACAAGAAATCCAAACTCTTTAATGAGAATCACAAGATTGAAATTAAAAGACAAAATAGCCTAAAAACCAATTTATAGTATTTAAAATACAATACAAAAATGAAATAGGATAATTAGGTCAACAGGCTTTATGAGGGTCTCTATAAGCCATATAATAATTTACGATCTGTAATCAGGCTTTCGTGGACTGCTGCTTTAATTCTGGGGATATCTTCTATGACACCCCTCTATGGCCCGTAGGGGTGTTCGTCTGATGGATTTTCAGCAAATCCCCACCTTCTGTTCCTTAGGCCATGATAGCAAATCTACGGCTCGTATAGTCTTATACAACTCATCCGCATATTTTTAGACATAACTTCAGAAATGCACCCTTTATTGGAATTATACACAAAACTCTCTTTACAACTCGTAGAATCCTCTAAGGCCCGTAAAGGGTCTCGTGGAACTTCAACTTCAGAAACTTCTGTACACTTTTCCCAAAAATAGTTGCAACCCTAAAATACTACAAAACAAATATAAAAATATATTAAACCTACTAACATCACATTGAGAACACATAAAATATAAAATTTTAAGCATCAAAAGTGTTGTATTTTGACAACACATCAAATGTGCATGCTTATGATCATTTTATGATATTTATGTTATTCTATGGTACATATGAAGTTGATAATTATTTTGTTAAGTAAATATATGCATATTGGAAGAAGGATGTTAATTCCATGATGAAATTCGATATGATTAAGGTTAGGTATCTTTGATGTTCCTTTTTAAAGAAATTTGCTATGTATGACTTACGCAATTTATGATTGTTTCATGATAAAATTAAGACCTCCTAGTTTTCATGTAAAGCTTTCTATGACTTATGTTTATGATTAGCGCATTAGTAAAGCATTTCAAAGTTAAGTTTATTAAAGATATGAGTATGATGTTAATTTTCCTAAAAGAGGTTTAAGAAAGATCCCCAAGATGAAAGGACCTTTCTCACTTCGTGGTTCCATAGTTCGAGCTGCTCCTATGATGTCTACTTATGATTCTAAGTTGAACTTTTATGATTTTTTGGGATGACTTAGCACATTCTAAGTTGAACTTTAAATATTCTATTTTATGGCTTAGCACCGAATGTGATCTTGTGGTGAGGTTCGGTAAAGGAACCTTAGAAGCAATCCTTTGTCACATTAACTCTGTGCCACCATAGGAGCCCTTATAGGCTAAGCTAGTGGAACCATGTAGGTCATTTATGTTATTATTATGTATGATAAGGTTGACAGAGCTCCACCCGGCAAGTGATCTCCTTATGCAATGATAGGGGGTTATGTTGGATTCTATGCAGTAGCTCATATGGTCTTATATGTCAATTAAGGTTCATCCCCACAAGCTTATGATCTAGTGCTATGTTTTCACTCTATGTGCTTTCTTATGCTTATTTCATATTGATCTTGAGCCATATTCGTTGTGCATGTTTAAGCTTGTTTATGCATCCTTTATTCTAAACATCCTTATATATTGTGTTTAACAATGATGATATTACAATTTCATGCACGCATTGCATCTCATATACATAGTACATTCAAACATACTAACACATATTTTTCCTACATGATTTAACCATGTAAGGAGAGGCACTTCTTTACAAGTCGAGGCTAGTTTTTGGCATCCAAGAATAATAGTTTATCATGGTGAGCACTTAGTTTGGGATTTCTCCACTTTTTCCTTCTATCTTATATTTTTGCTTTGTTAAGGCAATATAATTGTAGACCTTCTGAGGTTTTTACGTCTATGTTGCTCGATTTTAGACTTCTTTCTATTTGATTGATATCGATTCCATCTTCTTATGATGTAGATGGTATGCATATGGACAAATAAGTTGATTGTAGTATTTCCACCACTTGTTAATGTTGCTTCATTGTCAAATTGGCCTTTAGCCCTTTTCCTTACTTTCTTTCCACAAATATTTTAGTTAATGCCTTTGAATGCTTAAGATGCTAGAGATGACTTAGGTGAGGTGCGTTTGAGTATCTCATTCACCGTGTAATGACTAATCCCCTAGGTCGGGTTGTTATAAACTTGGTATCAAAGCAAGGAATTTTAAAATGTTCCTTAGATGTCCATGTATATCCTATAGTGCAGAGTCTCATTCAAAGTTCTAAAGCATGCCATAATCTTTAGTGAGAGGCTATGAGATAGTTTAGGAAAGTTTTCCCTTCTTTCTTATTCATGTCATGCCTTAGAGTTGAATAAGGTTTTCCGCAAACTAACGATGGGCTTTTTCTTGTTTCTAGATCATGCTGCCATGAAGAACTCCCCATCAGCAAGGCACTCCTGAGGAATAAGTCTCCCTACTCCAACAGGACGATAAAGTGTCTCGTGTGGAGTGTCGAGAAGCATTCACTTTGTTGGCCTAAGCATTGGCCAACCAAGGAAATTAGGAGGTGGTCATTCTCCCTCAAGTTCCAACTCCAGCTATGAGAGTACGCAACTTCATGCAGATGAACCCATCAGAATTTCATGGGTCGAAGATGGATTAGGACCCTTGTCACGACCCAAGCCTAGGGCCTAGACATGACACGGTGAATGGGGACCCCAAAGGGACCCCAAACAAGCCTTTTATCATATCGTCACACATCCTTAGTTGCAGAAGCATACAAAAGGCATATACAAAAAAAGTAAGGGCAACGGGATGAAGGGAGAAACTTGCGTAATCATCAAAGTCAAAAGTCAAGAGTCAAGCTCATACGTAGTACACAGCTTGTCCAACATACTCCTCTCAAGCATAGAAAGAGCGGGGGCCAAGACAAACTACCGGGCTTACCCTCATAGTCAAATGTAACGTAAGATAGTATCTCAAAACATAGACAATAGGGAAATACATAAATCGAAGTTCCCAAAATGGAGGACTCACCAACAACTTGGAATAACACCGACTAGCCACGTGGTGGAGGAGGAGGGTGATCAACTCGAGCACAGGTTCTTACGTGGTAATATCATGTAGGCAAGAGTATATGTTAGTACGATTGAATGACTAAGTATGTGCGATGCAATGCAACAATAAACAAGCATCATAATTGAAATGCATACTTTAAACAATAGACATAATATAGCA
>JAABOM020058965.1:0-13313 GCA_011800125.2 Solanum clarkiae
CGGTGGCATAGCAAGAAGCTAACCAATCCATACCCATTGTAACATCAAATTCCACCATTTCTAGCTCAATAAGGTCAAACAATGTGTCACGGTCACAAACAGTTACTACACAATTACAATAAACCCTTCTAGCCATAATAGATTCATCGGTTGGTGTGAACACTTCAAATAGTTTGTTCAATAATTTGGGTGTTCTCTTAAGCTTCCCAGTAATTAGTGGGGTAATGTATGATAGTGTAGAACCAGGTTCAATTAATACATACACATTAAGTGAAAAGATAGACAATGTACCTATGACCACTTTGTGTGAAGCTTCCAGATTTTGCCGACTCCCCCGAGCATAAGTGCGATTCTAGACTCCGTTAGAGCTAGTTGCCCCTCTAACACCTCTACCATGACCTATAGGTGCTTGTTGACCCCTACCTAATAGAGCAACTAATGATGATGATGCAATAGTTGACCTAGTAGATTATGTTATATCACCCATATGTCTCCTCGAGCAATCTCTCATCATATGCCCTAGCGCACCACACAAATAACAAGTGTCTGTACAGACATGACATATACCTGAATGACTCCTTCCACACTATTTACAAGGTTGCATAGGGGTTACTTGCTGGCCTGCCGAATATCCCGCTATCTGGGAGTCTTGCCATTCACTTCTTCTACCAAACTAATTTCTCCTATACCCATGAAGTTGTGATGGAGCACTTGATGTAGAGTAGCGGAATGATGGCCTAGGTAGTCTATTTGAAAATCAAGGCCTAAGCTTACATTGGGACGATGTAAATTGCCCTGTAGACCTGGCCCTTTTGGATTGCACCCTTTTTAACTCTTGTGTCCATCTTCTTTGCCTCTAATCCTCCAATTTCTATGCAAAAGCTTACATTGTCGCTATGACTATGTCTTTGTTCAAGGAAGCAATGGTACAGTCTCTAACCAGATACGTATCCAATCTATCCATATATCGATGAACTCTATCCGCCATAGTAGCAACTACATTAGGAGCATACCTGGCCAGGGAATGAAATTGAAGGCTATACTCCCTCACACTCATATTTCCTTGGTGGAGGTTGAAGAACTAATCTGTAGAGCCTCTCGGGTCTCTAATGGCAAGTAATGGTCAAGAAACGCCTCTTTGAACTCCTTCTAGGTAGTTGGAGGTGCATCTATACCAAAGATTGCTTCCAAGCTTCATACAATAATATAACCACACCCTTTAACCTATATGTCGCAAACTCGAAAGCCTCTATACTACTCACATGCATAACATCTGAAATGTGCTGAATCTGATCAATAAAGTCTTGGGAATCTTCATTAGGATCTGACCAAGTGAAGGATGGAGGGTCCAAATTAAGAAAGTCATGTATGCTCATGACAGCTGCCCTATTCGCATCACCTGCACCTATAACTGGACCTTCTTATCTTTGACCTTGGACAGCAACTATACTAGTCAATAGTTGGACTGCATTTCTCAGATACTGTATGGTAGCAACGATAGGTGGTTTTTGGGGAATTTCACTATTTTTGGGTTTATCAGGAGCTGAAGGAGTTGGAGATGTCTGTGATAGAGACTCCTCTTGAACCTCATTTCGTTATCTCACTTGACTGGGTATACCCCCCACAACTTCTACTCTCTTTCCTTTACCTTTGCTTTGCCTGGTTTCTGGCATACTTGTTGTACAAAACACTTTAGGAGTTAGACATAATTCACCTATTACACTTGGCTCTATGGCATGATCTAAAGAACGAAAAGAAAGTAACAACTCCTAAATGCCACGTAGCCTCCTGCTTATAAATGTGGTGTACAACACACTGATAAATAAGATTCTATATAGACACGCTTTGTAGACTCCCAAGGACGACCTGCTCTGATACCACTTCTGTCACACCCACAATTCCGTTAAGGAGGACTGACACCCATTGCCAATAAGTCCCAGGAGAACCAACCTGTATCTCTGCGCTTTCTATACATATTATAAGGGATTTCTACCTTTATCATGCCTTTAAGAAAGTAAACAGTAATAATAAGCCAAAAGGAAATGCATATGGCTAGGCCGTTGGGGCCACAGTGTCTAGAGTACGAGACATGACCACACTTTAATTTACATAGTCTACGAAGCATCTACATAAGGAAAGGTATCTGATAAGGGTCAGGACAGGCCCTGCCTTGGCTAACTATACAATACAATAAGAAAAGATATAATTTCTAGACACACAAAGCTTCGAAGCAACCTGGAGCTTGGTTACAGCAGTTGGATATCATGTAATCCTACTTAGGAGATCTACTGACACCTATTCCTATAGCATGAAATGCAGGTCCACGTAAGGGACGTTAGTATGAGATAATGTACTAAATATGTAAGGCAGGAAACACTGTATAAGAAGTAACATCTCAATGACACTTTGCATTGGTGTAGGATAAGAGACCACCCTAAGTTATACTATGGGATCTTGTACTTCATGTTCTTTTTATTATTTTACCTTTACTATATAATCTGTGCACAACAACTAATAGAAATGACCAGTTGATCAGTGGTAAATCTATATCAGGATTGGCCCTGGATAGGTTTTTCCTTTAATTCCTTGGGCTACCCCTCGTGATAGGATTGACCGTGGCTAGGCGATTCATCGACCCCTCGGATTACCACCCATCAATAAACAATATACTTTGCCTTTCAATTACCTTTGAGATGATTCTTTTTGTGGTCACAATATTGGAGCTGTAGGACTATAGATATAGCATGTGACATGTAGATAATCATACAAGACAAGATGAAAACAAAAAGAGTATGTTACATAAATAATGAAATGCGTATGAGATGAAACAACTCATGAACTTTATTTAGCAACAAGAACCCACGTAACTTGGTATCGACATATGTATGCATATTTGAAGGTGACTATGTATGGGAGAATATGAACATACGAAAGAGTGAAGACACGATTAATAGTTGTGTCGGAGTTGGTAAGTGCCTTTATGTGCTAAGGAGGGATCTATGATTCATGCCAAATAATATGAACTCAAGTAGCCTTACATACCTCGCTGTCCGACATTGCTATTACCTTGAGATAACCTTCCCTTCCTCCGAATATTTATCTACAATATAGTAGGTGATAGAACTAGCACTAGCAGCCAATAGATATATCTTGGCAACCCAATCTCATAAAAAAAACATACAGGAAGCAAGTGGATAATTATATACCCGAGCGTATTCTTTCAACTTTTCCGCCCCTAATCGTATTTTCTAATACACATTCTCATATACATATCATGTGTATCCTACTTTAGTGCCATAACAGTCCTACAATAGCCCACAAGGCATGACACATAACAATTCTACACAACATACAAATGGCAGCATAACGTTACATCCCTTCGCTACATTTTGACGTCGATAATTCCAAACCTGTTCCAACTTTAACCAAACAGTCCCCACCATATATACAAATAAAACCAGTCATAAAATAGTTCAAAAATAGTCCTCAAAATAGGTATAGGACATGAGACCATAGTTGTCAATCAATCAGCCTACAAGCTCCTATTACGAGCATAATTATGATATGACACAAGAACTCACTTTCGTGGACTGTAAAGATGGTGCAGCAGCCTTTATACATCATTATAGAACCAATACTAGTTTAAAACAGTAGCATTCCTTCATAATCAAACCAACCAAAAATAGAAAAGTTTCCAAATTAACAAGAAAAATATACAACAACTTTTGGAACACATGTTGTCCAACAATTTCAGCAAGCATAACTAGCATATATTTCTTATTAGCCTTTAAGATTCAGATTTCCTTCAAGAACCCAAGATGGTTGTATTGGTTGCCTTGTGAAGTGAAGCAAAGAGAAAACAAGACTCTTTAGGAAAGCTAAAAAATTATTTCAAGTGAAATGAGTTAAGGGGCTGTTTTTGAGCCTTTTAAAGGGTCTCTTCTTGTAATTTGACCACATATTAGTACATATTAAGAAGATGGTGATGCAGCAACTTGGACCACACACTTGGGCCTAAATGGGTCTCAGAGTTGATGGGTTTTGGCTGCCCAATTTTCCTAATCCCTCTTCATTTAGTTTGGACCCAATTAGTCAAGTTGGTTATGATGTACTTGGACCCTTTTGATATCCTTCTTGGGTTGAAAATATAGTCCATTTATGATACCAAAACCTAGTCTAAAGTGACACCCTTAACACGAAATTTATTCATAATCGGACATGGATAAATTCAACGTCAGTCCTCGTCTCCGTTTAGCTAGCAATTTAAGCTAAGCAAGCAGGTGACTCACCTGCTAACTTCCTAAGTCCTACAAGCACCTCAATTCTCTGACTTTGTTTAGGGTTGTGATCTCCTGAATTTGACACAAAACTTATTTACACTCAACCCTCTTCAGCGTTAGACATGGATATCGCCCTTTAATTGGAGATTCAAGCACTTTTAAAAAAATGGCCGCTAATTTGACCAAATCATATCATGTTTCATTTGCATAGTACTAGTACTGTAAGATCTGGGGTGTTACACATGATTATCTAAATCATAAAATGTAAGTGCAAAAAGACCATCCTTTGGCTAATGGACATACCACATCCCATCCTAGGTCATTGAGGTACCAACCCCTCAATTTGGTTATTAACATACACCACCCACCTCTAAGGTTATTTAGGTAGCAACCCTATAATTTGGTTAACAAGGTATTAATCCCTCAATTTAGTTAATGAGGTATCAACCCCTCAATTTGGTTAATGAGGTATCAACCCCTCAAATTGGTTAATGAGATATCATCCTCTCAATTTGGTTAATGAGGTATCAATACCTCAATTTGGTTAATGAGGTTTCAACCTCACAATTTGGTTAATGAGGTATCAACCCCTCAATTTGGTTAATGAAGTATCAACCCCTCAATTTGGTTTATGAACATCATCCCTTGGTACCCCACTTAACAAGACATGGTCATCTTAGAATAATATAGATAAGTCTCATAAATACAGCTCATATAAACATTCATTTAATCATCATAAAGTCATTGAAGTCATTATACATGCATTTGACCTTCAATCCCTCAAGAAACCATATCAAGACATTTTATCAAACACTTGGCGGGTGTGTAATGGGGGTACAAAACCATGCAATTTATAGATAAACTTATGCGAGAAAATCCATTGTAAAAAAATTAATCAACACCTTGCAACACCCTCAAGCAATATACATCAAAACTCCTCATCAGATATTATAATAAATCCAAGATTTATCGCTCGAAACATAGCAAAACAGTCACAATTTTGCATATCTTTAACCTAGTTCATACACATGCTCATAGTAGTAAACCCATTTGTAAAATCAACTTTAAATCATGAAAATTGAGTAAAGAGAAGGTTAGGGCACCATAGGTGGAAGGACCCAATGGCTAAAACCCACATACCTTAGCTTTGGAGAATTTCTTAGTGAAGATGGAGGTGAGAACTTGAAGCTTGGATAAATTCCTGATGAAAGGCAAGAAGGAAGCTCCGTCTCCGTCCCCTCCCTTCTGTCCAAGACTCTTGAATCAACTTTGGATAGCTTTAACCTAGTTCATACACGTACTCATAGTAGTAAACCTATTTGTAAAATCAACTTTTAATCATGCAAATTCAGTAAAGAGGAGGTTAGGGAACTGTGGGTGGAAGGACCCAATAGCTAAAACCCACATACCTTAGCTTTGGAGAATTTCTTGGTGAAGATGGAGATGAGAACTTAAAGCTTGGATAAATTCCTTAAGATCCGGAAGAAATTTGGACACTTGATTCTTGATGAATACTTGGGGCTTGACTTGATTTTCCTTCAGTTCCAACAATACTTCTTAAAAACCTTGAGAATGAATGGCGAATTTGATGAAGATTAGAGAGGATTTTAAGAGGTTTTTTTTGTTTGTTTTTAGGGCTCAAAACAACTAGACAATGAGAGATTTCCATGTGTATAGGTATAGGGTTATTACTGAATTGCCTTGGAGTAAAAAGAATAATTTTCAATAATTTTTGAACTAGTCCCGTCAGGTCCACGTCTCGGACACATCAGGGACAACTACTGTTTTTGCCAAGTTTCACCAAAAATTATTTTTCTTGGCATGGACAAGGTATACTTTGTAGGTACTCGTTTCCCCACACAATATTTTCCTCTGAAAAAGAATATGAAGTTGGATTTGCGAAATTCTGCATGGATTTTGAGATATAAAAAAAAAGCATCATAGCGCCTTTTCGAAAATATACCTGATTTGAGATATAATGAACTACGATTATGGGTCATTCCTAGGAAAGTGTGGGGCTTCAGTCATGAGATGAGACAAATCCATATCACTCACTAACATGGCGGTACGACACTCTACATTAACCAAGTCGGACTCTCCCATCACAAATTTGTTCATCCTTGATCTAGGTTTGACAACCAATTATGGAGCAGACGTGAGAGCTTTTTGAACTTGAGGGAATACGCCCTCACACTCATGGAACCTTGCTGAAGGTTAATAACTCCATCATTTTAGCCTCCCTTAGCTTGATAAGAAAGAACCAGTTGAGGAATACGACTTTGAACTCCTCCCAAGGAATATCATCATCATCTCTCCTCTCTAATTTCCATTGGGTGAACCAAATTTTGGCCATACCTTTGATTTGGTAGGCCGTTAACTCCTCTTTCTCTTTCAAATTGACCCCCATGATTGATAGAACTTTATACACCTCATCGATGAACTCTTGGGGATTCTGTTCTGGCTTAGATCCATGGAACACCAGTGGGTTAATTCTTGTAAAATCCCTCACCGTAGAGGCCAGAGTAGCAGCATGGGGAGCTTGTACCCCTTGGTTCATTTAGTTGATTATCGTACTGGCCAACATTGTGATGGTATCTCGGAAATCTTCTTGCTCTACCCCTCCTTCTTGAGGAACTTGAGGAGAGGGAGAGGTTGATTGCTCCTCGGGAGTATGGTCTCTCCTTAGCCTTCCCCTTGGAATCGACATGATATAGAAGGAAACAAGGGCATTCTTTAGTGGAAAAGCCTTATAGTTACACCAAAAGATGATATAGAACATGAAGAAGTGAAACATTTCCTAAAATGCCTCGTAGCCTCCTATTCATAGTCGTAGAACGCTTCACAACCTTGAATAAGATTCTAATCAATACAATGTGTTGGATTTCCGAGGAACATCAACAACCCAGTGCTCTAATACAATGTTTGTCATGACTCAATCACAGGGCCTAGATGTAACACGGCGAATGGGAACCAAAAGGGACCCCAAACAAGCCTCTTAGCATAAAAAGGGAGGCGAGACTATGGGAAATCTTGATATTCATAAAAGTATAAAAGAGTCAAGCTCATAGCATAAATACATCGTAATATCTAACAACACCTCTAACATGTAATGGAGCGGGGGCCAAGACACTTTCTGGGCTCACCCTCATAACAACAAGTGTGCAACATAAAGAAGTCTCAAAATAGCAAGAGTAATGTCGATAGTGTCCTCGGACTTAAGGAATCATCAATGCATATCTTCGAAGTACCAAACTAGCCATGTGGAGGATGATCAAAAGGAGCTCTGGTCCCTACATGGTAATATCATGTAGCCATAGAATAAATGTAAGTACGTTTTAATATACTAAGTATGTGCGATGCAATGCAACATAAACATAAGCCAATACGATCAAAATGTATTACCATAAGCAATAGATATATATAATCTCATCATGGCATGCATGATCAATGCTAGTAATAAAAAATGCTTCTAAAACATTCAACTTACATAGTATATGATACATGTGTGGGAAGAGACCTTAACCGACATAGACTAAGCGAGCTACTACTTGGGATCCAAGGCATGTCACCACCTTGGCAAGGTGATCGAGGCATCTCACCCCTTCAATAAGGTGATCAAAGCATGTCACCCCCTCGAAAAGGTGTGTTCTACTTTTCATGGTAGCCATATAATGAATAATCTGAGGCATGTCATCCCCTCATCAAGATGATAGAGGCATGTCACCCCCTAAACAAGCTGTGGTATAACTAGATGGATCCACTAGAAATTCAATAAGAGAGATCATGTATAATCCTATGGTAGCACATAGTTTAGAGACTAAGACTTCTTATAAGGACCCCTTAAGTCGAGCCCCCATTTTAAGTCTCAATAGGTGCAAAGTCAAATCCTATAGAATACTTGAAATAATCATACTTTAATCATAATAGTAATGGCTTGTAGTAAACACAATTATATGACATGAGTATCTTATAAACATGCTTGACCTCTAATAGTGAGAGGAACTTGAACATGGAAATAGATAACAATCAAACATGATCCCTTGCTGTAACAGGAATGGCTCACAAGAGGTAAAAATCTTGAAATAGGGCTTAACTTGATACTTACAACATCATGGATACTATTTATGAATTCAATACATACTTGAAATCCATTAATCATCATGAAGTCACTTGACTTGTAAATTGTGTAATAGATCATCAATAACTTGAGAATTCTTGACTTGACATTTCCTCAAACACATGGTTGGTTCATGATACTTGTTCAAAATCATGCAATTCAAGAGTGAAATAAGATGAGTAAACTTAATGCAAATCAACCCACCAACATACCCTCATATAGGGTACGTTGAAATCCATCACAAATGCTTATAATAGTTCATGGTTTCATAACTCAAAACATACATAGTCACAATTGACAAAATCAACTCATGATATGAGCTTGAAATAGATAGTCATGCATGATCAATCAATATTTAATAAAACCCCAATAAAATTTATGTTCATAAACCATGATATGAGATACTCATAGGTAATACATCTCCATGGGTGAAATGTACCAATAGGTTAAACCAACATACCTTAAACCTTGAATTATTTTGGGTGAACTTGAAGTAGTCTTAGAGCTTGAATGAATCCTTGATTTCCAAAGTTGAGATTGAGATCCTTATATATGAATGAGAGAATTGATAGAGTCTTAGAATGGTTTGAGAGAGGGTTTTGTGAGATACAGAGTTGACAAATGGCTAGGTATGGGTGATTTCACGTTTTAGGGGGCAAGGGGTTATGATCCCAATACCCGTGGGCGTATAAGAAAAACTAAGGAAAATGTTATACTGGTCCACATCCAGTCTGCAACACGGACCAAACACGAAGGAACGAATTACACTGCTCCACACCCCAGGCGCATCGCGGCCAGGGTGCAGCTGCTCTCTGAAAAATGGAAATTAGCGAAAATTATTTTTTTGCTACGGGTCCTCTCAAATCCAGGTTATACCCATTTACCACTCAATTTGCCCCTTGATCAAGAATATGAAGTTAGATTTTTGGTATCACACACGAATTTTGAGATATATGAAAATTACGAATATGGGTATTCCGAAGCGTATTTTTGGGGCATTTCAGAAGTGATCCTAATTGACATGAGTAAGACCAAGTAAGCTACAACTTGGACTCCTGATGATTACTCATCATCAGTAAGGACGTGGTCTACTTGCCAAGGTAAATCATACTTCACCTTACGGGAACATGACCCATTTCATATGAAGTAACCCTCCTTACGGGAGCATGACCCATTTCAGAAAGGATTTTATGATAAAGTGCACTAGATGGAACAACTATTATAGTAAGGGTAATAAAATTAATACTGTGGTGGCACATAGTTTGAGGAAAAGAGTATGGACCCCTGTATATAGTCCACACCGATATCCAATCCATCGGCCCTAAGTCTAATCCCACAGAATACTTGAAATAACCATACTTTAATCATATCATGAATAGTTTGTAAGAACATGACTTGAGTAACTAACTCATAAACATTATTGACCTCTAATAGTGAGCCTAACTTGAACATGAGAGTAGATAACAATGATACATAAATCCTTGCTTTAACATGAATGACTCACAATAGGTAAAAATCTTGAAAATAGGGCTTAACTAGATACTTGTAAAATTATAATATTTTACATGAATTCAATACATTTTTGAAAGCTTTTAATCATCATGAACTCACTTGACTTATAAACCATATAATAGATCATCAATAACTTGAGAATTCTTGTCATGTCATTTAATCAAACACATGGTGGGTTCATGTGATACCTGTTCAAAACCAAACAATTCAAGAGTAAAACAAGATGAGCAAACTCAAGGAAAATCAACCCATCAACATGCACTAAAACACACATGTAGGGTACCTTGAATCCATTACGAAAGCTCTTGATAATTTACAGTTTCATAGCTCAAAACATGCATAATCTCAATATACATAATCAATTCATGGAGTAAACTTGAAATATATATTCATGCATAATAAATAAATATTTGATAAAACCCCAACATGATATAAATTCATATTTCATAATAGAAGATACTCATTGGTAATACAACTTAAAACCATGCAATTTTTACGAAAAGGAGAAGGTTGGGGTCCATGGATGAAGACCCACATACCTTAAACCTTGAATTCTTTGAGATTAACTTGAAGTAGACTTAGATCTTGAAATGAGTCCTTGAGTTCCAAAATTGAGCTTAAAATTCTTAGATTTGAATGAGGGAATTGGTAGAGTCTTAGAGAGGTTTTAGAGAGGGTTTTTGTGAGTTATAGAGTTGAAAAATAGCTAAGTATGGGTAATTTCACGTTTAAGTGGGCATAGGGCTATAAGTTTGTCATGACCTAAGCATAGGGCCTAGACGTGACAAGGCACAAAGGGAACCAAAAGGGACCCCAAGAAAGCCTCTTAGAATATCATTACACATCTTTCGTCAAGGAAGCAATAGAAACAACATAAAAGAGTAAGAATAGGGGCAACAGGACTAAGGGAAAAGCTTGTTCAACATCATAATCAAGATTCAAGAGTCAAGCTCATATAATAGACATCAAGAACAATAGAATCAAGGCTCTTAACATTGATACATAACATGTCCAATAAACACCTCTAATACATAGATAAGAGTGGGGGCCAAGACAAAGTAAACGGGCTCACGCACATAGTCAAAATATAAAATAAAGAGAAGTGTCTCAATACATAATAACAACAACATAGATTAAGGTCCCCAAAGTAGAGGACTCACCAACTAGCTTGAGTAGTATCGAACTAGCCGCGTGGAGGAGGATGATCAACTTGCGCATCGGTTCCTACATGGTGACATCATGTAGCCATCGAGTATTTGTTAATACACTTGAATGTACTTAATATGTAGGATGCACTGCAACAAAAATTAGGCATCATAATCAAAATTCATAACAATAGGCAATAGGTATAATATAACAATATGTCATGTATGATCAATGCATAAGTAAAACATGCTTAAGTAACTCATGCTCGTATAAGATATCGTATGTGTAGAAGAGACCAAGCTAGATTTCCAAAGTACAAACCCCATCGTAGGTTAGTGATGATAGCACTCATCACTCTCGTGTGTGAGGTACAGACCCCTCATCAAGGTTAGTGATGATAGCACCCATCACTCTAGTATGTGAGGTACAAACCCCTCATCAAGGTTAGTGATGATAGCACCCATCACCTTAGTGTGTGAGGTATAAATCCCTCATCAATGTTAGTAATGATAGCACCCATCACCCTAGTGTGTGAGGTACAAAGCTCTCATCAGGGTTAGTGATGATAGCACCCATCACCCTAGTGGTTGAGATATTAAACCCTTCAACTAGGTTACCCGGATCGGGCATGGTCTAATGCAACACTTTATATAGAATATATTATATAGATAAGCCTATTACATCATCATATAGTAAATCATATCATATATCATGCTTTAGATCTTCAATTCCTTAAGAAACCACATCCAGACATTTTATCAAACACTTAGAGGGTATGTAACGCTAGTATAAAACCATGAAATATAGAGATGAAATCATGCAACAAAATCCGTTATAAAACCATCAATCAGCACCTCGGAACACCCTCAAACAATATACATCAAAAATCCTTCTCAAATCTTACAATAGATGAAAGATTGTTAGCACAAACATAGCAAAACAGTCACAATTTCTCATAGCTTTAACATAGTGTGTAATGAATTTCATAATAATCGAGACCCATTTGTAAATAAACTTTGAACCACGTAATTGAGTAAAAGGAGGCTTGGGTATCATGTGAGAAAGGAACCCATGAAAGAAACCCACATACCTTAGCATAAAGATGAACATGGTGAACATTGGAGATGGAGACTTGAAGCTTGAAGGAGAACCTTAGCTTGGGATGAGGGTTTGGGACTTGAATTGAGGAGTGAAAATATGGCTAAGTGTTTGAGTGAGTATCCAGAAATGTTTTGAGCAATATGAGAGTGAAATTTGTCTAAGTATAGGTAGAAACACATTTGGGAGTACTTAGGCCCAAATCTTAGAAGTCTTGGACAGAGTTTAAAAAAGCAGGCCACTTTTTATACTGCGTCGCATCGCGGATTCCTCTCTGGAATTTGTACCTTTAAAAATTATAATTGCTAATAATTCGCTCTTAAATCAGGGTTATACCCTTTCCCTCCTAATTTTGACCCCCTGAACGAGAACATGAAGTTGGATTTTCAAAATAGCAAACAGATTTTGAGATATATCGAATTTAAAATTCTAAGCATTTTGAGACACATTTTCGTACACCTTTTGGGGTCGTTTCGGAGCCTGATTCCCTTGGAAAAATTAAGAAAACAAAGGAAAATAATGGGCTACTCTTTGCCCCTAGCGCGCCACGGACCAGATGTGGACCACAAACTACACTAGTCTATGGCCCTGACGCATCGTGTCCAGGGCGTGGACAGTCACTAGTATTCTAAAATTAGGAAAAATTATTTTTTGCTACGAATTCTCTAAAATATGGGTTATACCCATTTTTCACTCAATTTTATCCCCTGATCGAGAATATAAAGTTGTATTTTCTAAATCATGCACAGATTTTGAGATATATAGAAGTTACACTTATGGTGCTTTTTGAAGCACATGAGGGGCATTTCAATCAAGGAAAATTAAATTCTTATTTAAATTTCTCTTGAAACTCCTTCATTGGGGCAAGGTATATGGGTTTTAATCCTTGGTTCCTTCCAATCAAGAAGACCCATACATTTTCAAGTAATTTTTTTTTTTGTTTATGAATTCCTAGATTACTTTAAATTGGGGTTTTAAATATGGTGATTCCCTTAAATTAAATAATGTATGGGTTATGTTTATTTATGGATTTTAAGATAATTTAAACTATAATATGATGATTTACATTGAATTTATGAAGCTATGAATATGCATGTCCCTTTTTGAGGCTTGTTTGTGCATTGGTGATTATATTATGACTTTAAATGTGGTTTTAATTA
>JAABOM020058966.1:0-13311 GCA_011800125.2 Solanum clarkiae
TATCTTATCAAAATCATATCATAGAATATAATTGGGCCTAATCTATAACATAAATTTCATAAATTCTCATGAACATGAATACATATGCTATGTATGATGTGAGAATGACATGGGTAATTGAGATTGAATCTAAAACCATCAACATAATAAGAAATTCAAGTAAAAATATAGTTAAATCCACATTTAAAATCATAATATAATCACTCATGCTTAGATTCAAACATTTAAGGACCATGCATATTCAAATATTCATAATAACAATGTATTTCAATATTTTCAAAGCTTAATTCATCCTTAAATCCATAGATTAACATAACCTATTCATTGTTGGAATTTAAGAAATCAAAACATTTTAAAACTCCAAATTAAAGTAAGCAAAATTCATGTACATTTATTGAAAATAGCTTAGGTCTCCTTGATTGGAAGTAACCAAAGATCAAAATCCACATATCTTCACAAGATGAAGAACACCCAAGAGAAAAAATTGATGAAGAATTGAATGTGTCTTGATTCCCAAATTGAAAATCTTCAAGAACCCTTGAGAGGAGTTGAGAGAGTCTTTTCAATGAACGAGAGTAAGTGTGAATAATTGAATAGGATTTTTAGGTCTTTAGAAGGTCATTATATAACATAGGAGTTCCCAAAAGACCAATAAAAATAACCGAATATATGGAAACACTATTAATGAAACAGATAGAAAAATAACAAAGTGTCACCTCAGTTGAGGCCTCACGGCTCGTGTGGCACACCACGGTTCGTGTGGAGTGCCCGTGAGACTACACTTAGGCAAAAATCTAGAAATTGTAACTTGGCTCAACACTTAGAAAAATTTTTACTTCGGAAGCCTCACGGAGGTTCTCATGACTCGTACCACACCAAAAAAAGTTTTTACTTTGGAAGCCTCACGAAGGTTCTCATGACTCGTACCACACCACACGGTTCATGTGGCTGGTCATGGAACATTACTAGGCCAAAAAGTGGCAGTTTCAGGACCAAGGCCATCCCCATAGTTCATGGGATGCTACACGACCCGTGTGGCTTTCCTTATAGAAATGGTGATAACACAGCATAGGGGAGCTTTACGAAAACGGGCATAACTTCCTCATCCTAACTCTAAATGAGGTTAAACCAAGTGCATTAGAAAGATAATTCAAAGAGATTTAATTTGATAGGTCGTGGGGCACACAGTTCCTTTTGAGCTAAGAGATATGACCCTTTACAGTTGACCCTTCTATCAGTACTTGTGAAAAACTTAGCCAATGAAATTCCTTTGAACTTGACTTGATGTAGGAGGCCTATGATGGCCTTAAACAACATAAATAAGCTTGAATTGAAGGATTGAAAGTGAATTTAGATTGAGCTTGGAGGTTCCATGAGAATCCACTGGTTAAAGTTTGAAAAGAGGATTCGACAAGTGTTTGAGGGAGTGAATGAGAAGCTAAGTGTTTAGAATAAGAATGAATAGTAATGAAGGAGTTTAAACAGATTTGGGAGTCCCATATATGGGGTGACATAGCCCATGGACGCTTCTATAAGGTGTCATCTTGGCTCAAAACTTTCTGAAACCAAATTCCAAGCATCACTAAAGCTATATGAAAATTTGGGTCTTTACATCATCTTCCCTTTGGGAACATTCGTCCTCGAATGTGGTAGAACAAGGCTTGAAAGACTTGACTTAGAACATGAAACTTCCAAACACAAGGTACAATGCAGAATTCACCATTTGAAAATCATCAAATTGTTAAAACTCATATCAAAATGTATTCACATCATTTAAAACATCATAAAATAAATTATTTTTGTGTACGTGTATGCATGTCATGTCATGAGACTCAAGATTGAAAGAATTAGGACCATTGAGAATAAGAAAAACCTAATACCATGGGCTTGAGAAGATTGGAAAGGATAGAAATGTCGTTGCATCCTATTTGATTCCACTCCCCATGTAGCACTTTTGATATGTTGATCTCTATTGTGAAGCCTCTCCACTTGCTCATCCAAGACCTCAATTGGGACATTCTCAGAAGACAAGTTATCCTCAACCTCAATGCCTTCCAAAGGAACAATAGCACTAGCATCACCAACCAACTTCCTCAACATAGACACCTAGAAATTCAAATGAATAAAACTCAAATTGAAAGGCAAATCCAATCTATAGGCCACATTCCCTCATCGCTCAACAATCTCATGAGGGATACTTACTAGGAAACTTAACTTTCCCTCCTTCCCAAAATGCATCGCACACTTAACAAGTGATGCCTTCACATCCACCCCATCACCAATACAAGACTCATGATCCCTCTTCCCAACATATAAGTAAAACCCTTGGATGACTTTGAACCATCTTCAACTATTCCACAACTAATCCCACTCTCTTCATAGCCTCCGACACTAAACCCGGGCCTATAAAAGTCATCCCATCTAACTCAAACCATTCCACCAAAGACCTGCACCTTCTACCACACAAAGCCCTAAATGGTGCCACACCAATGATAGCATGAAAGCTATTATTATAAGCAAACTCGATGAGTGAAAGATGGTCATCCCAATTACCCTTGAACTCCAACACGCGAGTCCTTAACATATCCTCCAAGGTTTGAATTATCCTCTCGGCTTGCCCATCGGTTTGAGGATGAAAGGAAATGCTCAACTTGACTTTAGCACCAAGTCCCTTTTGAAACGACCTCCAACGTAGACACCTTATGCAACCTTACCAACTCTCGGATGTATGACTTTGCATAGTCTTCAGCATCAAAAGTAATCTTAACCTGTAGGAAATAAGCTGATTTAGTCATTCGGTTGACGATAACCCAAATAGAGTCGAATTGCTTTCGAGTCCGAGGCAAACCAACCACGGAATCCATATTCACATCCTCCCACTTCCAAGTGGAAATCTCAATGTCTTGAGTCAACCCTCCGAGCCTTTGGTGCTTCACTTTCACTTGTTGACAATTTGGGCATTCGGATACAAAATTGGCTATGTCCTTCTTCATACCATGCCACCGATACACCTCTTTCAAATCATGATACATCTTAGTAGACCCTAGTGAATAGAATAATGAGAATTATGGGCTTCACTCATGATCCCCCTCTTAAGGTCATCTGCATTCGGAACACATAACCGATCTTGATACCGAAGTACACCATGTCCCCCTCGGGAGAAAACTTCGATATTCATTTCGGTAACCAATTTCTTCAATTCAACCAAGGATGGATCTAGATCTTTCTTAGCTTTCACATAAACCACCACCAAGGATTCGACCCCATTTTGAACAAGTATACCACCATCATTGGAATCGGGCAACCTAACACCCAATCTACCCAAACGGTGAACATCCCTTGCCAACTCTTTCTACTTTAACCCCATAAACCACACTTCCCATAGATAGTCCACTATGAGCATTGGCTACAATATTTGCCTTGTTGGGATGATATCATAAACTCATGTCATAGCCCTTTAGGAGTTCCAACCTTCTCATTTGCCTCAAGTTAATGTCCATTTGAATAAACACATATTGCAAGCTCTTATGATCGATAAATCATCCACTTATACCCCATGCAAATAGGGTCTCCATATTTTCAAAGCAAAGACCACAACCGCTAATTCAAGGTCATGAGTTGGGCATAACTCATATACCTTCAATTGCCTTGAAGCATAAGCTATCTCTTTACCATATTGCATAAGTACACAACCCAACCCAAAGCGACCAGCATCACAATACACCACTAACCCATCAAAGCCCTCTGGTAAAGTCAAAATAGGAGCTGATATAAGCCAATCTTTCAAAGTCTGAAAACTCTCCCCACACCCATCCGACCATACGCACTTCGCCTTACTTTGAATCAACATGGTCAATGAAGATGCAATAGATGAAAACCCTTCAACAAATCTCCTGTAATAATCAGCCAACCCAAGAAAACTGTGAGTATCTGAAGGAGCAAGCTTTCTAAATAGTGCACACCCTTCACCAACTCCTATCTAACCTTATCTATAAGATCAACTACAACATCCTCCTTGACTGGATTGCATTACGAGCCCAAAGTAACTCTTCCTCTCCAGTAGAGAGGGAAGGAGATAGGAAATCTTAAGACCGCTCAATGGCACGATGTGAATCATGAAAAGTTAAACATTTAGTAAAATGTCTTGCCGCCTCCAACCCATAGATGTGGCGTGCTTCCACACCCATGAATAAGACTCTACTTGACATGGCATGTTAGACTCCGAGGATTATTTCTAAACCTAGTGTTATGATACCATCTCTATCATGACCCGAACCTGGGGTTTAGGAGTGATATACTGAATGGGAACCCGAGAGTCCCCAAACAAGTCTCAAAATATCAAAAATTTACATCATCTGTTCGGAGGTGCATGCAAAATTAAACACATAATTCTAAGGGACTGGAAAAGTAGGTCTCACGCTATAGGGATATCTTACAAAAATGGATTAATATAGATTCACATAGCATGTAACACATAATGACTAAGGAGCGGGTAAGTACGACTCACACTATGAGGGAAATTAGGGAATTAGGATCTTCCACATTACCACATCAAACATACATATATAACATAATTTCCATAATTAAGCCATAATATCCATAAACAATAAATAACCATAATCATAAGGTCCAAATGCAACATATAGCATATAGATTCGACGAGAGTCTATAAGATATCCAACAATTCCTCTAGTCATAAGATAGGATAGGGGCCAAGATGTATTCCGGGCTCACCCTCAAAGTTTTTCGATAACATAAGCAAGAGCAACTTAAGGTCGAGGAATAGTGGCCTGCCCTTGGAAGATAGGACTCACCATAACAAATGTCTCAAATTCCGATCTAGCCATCGAATAGTGGATGAATGTAATCTTCAATCCCTACATAGTGAGATCATGTAGGTAAAAGTATGCGTTAGTATGGTTGAATATACTAAGTATGCAGGGTGCAATGCATATAACTTACCAAAATCTACATACAATGTTAGATGACAAGGGCACATAATATCGAAAGAGATTTATAGCAAAGAATGTAATATAACAAGATGCTATGAAATTCATGATGCATGAAGTGCAAATGATGCTCATATATATAGTAGGGATGTGACCTTAACCGATATGAGTAAGACCAAGTGAGCTATTACTTGGAATCCCAATGAAATTCTGTCATCGGTAAAGAGGTAGTCTACTTGCCAAAAGTAAACCATAATTCACCTTACGGGACAACTCCCATTTCAAATAGGATTTTCACATATAGCATATCAAGTCATGTATTCTCCTTACAAGAACAACTCCCATTTCAGAGGCATCTTTCCTTATGGGAAAAACTCCAATTTCAAAAAAGAAACATATGCTAGGCACATAGTTCAAGGAAAGAGAGCAGACCCTCCATCCATCGGTGTGAAGTCATCACCCATGAGAATACATACACGTATATATATACATGCTTTTAAAGGAGGCAATATTCATTTTTCCAAACCATTTCAATGCATCCTTATTCTTAAAATCCAAATACCATTCATAATAATCCATGCTTAGGCTCAAATGCCAAAATCATAGTTCATAGTCATAATGCTCATGCATAAGAATAGCCCATTTATATACAAGATGGTGCAAGCACCCAAGATGCTCAAAGAGCCATAATCAATAGACATATATGTGATCACAATATAGTTAAAATTAATATATTATCAAAATCATATTATAGAACATAATTAGGATTAATCCATAATATAAATTCTATAAATTCTCATGAACATGAATGTATATGCTATGAATGATGTGAAATGGCATGGGTTTTTGAGATTCAATCTATAACCATCAATATAATAAGAAATTAAGTAAAAACATGGTTAAATCCACATTTGAAATCATAATATAATTACCCATGCTTAGATTCAAACATTTAAGGACCATACATATTCAAATATTCATAATAACAATGTATTTTAATATTTCGAAGACTAATTCATCTTTAAATTCATAGATAAACATAACTTATTTATTGTTGGAATTTAAGAAATCAAACTATTTTAAAATCCCAAATTAAAGTAAGCAAATTTCATGTAGATTTCTTGAAAATAGCTTGGGTCTCCTTGATTGGAAGTAACCGAGGTTCACATACCTTCACAAGATGAAGAGCACCCAAGAGAAATATTGATAAAGAATTGAATGTGTCTTGATTCCCAAGTTGAAAATCTTCAAGAACCCTTGAGAGGATTTGAGAGATTCTTTTGAATGAGAGAGAGTGAGTGTGAATAACTGAATAGGGTTTTTAGGTCTTTAAAGGTCATTATATAGCATAGCAGATCCCAAAAAACCAATAGAAATAACCAAATTTATGAAAATACCATTAATGAAATAGAGAGGAAAATGACAAAGTGTTACCTCACTTGAGGCCTCACGGCCCGTGTGGCACTCCACAGTTCGTGTGGAGTTCTCGTGAGACTACACTTAGGCAAAAATCTGGAAATTGTAACTTGGCTCAACACTAAGAAAGATTTTCACTCCAGAAGCCTCACGGCCCGTACCACACCACACGGTTCATGTGACTGGTCGTGACACATTACTTGGACAAAAAGTGTTCATTTTAGGACTATGTCCATCCCCATTGTTCGTTGGATGCCACACGACTAGTGTGGTGCCTGTGTAGCTTGCCTTAGAGAAATGGTGACAACACAGCATAGGTGAGCTTTACAAAAATAGGCATAACTCCCTCATCCGAACTCTAAATGAGGTGAAACCAAGTACATTGGAAAGCTAATTAAAGAGCTTTAATTTGATAGGTTGTTGGACACTCAATTTTTTTGATCTAAGAGATATGACCCTTTAAAATTGATCCTTCTATCGGTACTTATGAAAAACATAGCCAATGAAATTCCTTTGAACTTGACTTGATGTAGAAGACCCATGATGACCTTAAATGACATAAATAAGCTTAAATTGAAGGCTTGAAAGTAAGCTTAGATTGAGTTAGGAATTTCCACGGGAATCCACCTGTTAGAGTTCAAGAAGAGGATTCGGCAAGCGTTTCAGTGAGTGAATGAGAAGCTAAGTGTTTATAATAAGAATGAATAATAATGAAGGAGTTTAAATTGGGTCTCATATATGGGGTCACACAGCCCGTGGAGGCTTCTATAAGGTGTCATCTTGGCCCAAAACTTTTGGGAACCAAATTCCAAGCATCACTAAATCTATATGAAGATTTGGATCCTTACAATCCCCAAGCTTAAATCCCACACAACTTCTTGAGAGGTGTTCTTTTGAGTGCTTTGAAATGAGAGGAAATGAATTTAATAACTTGAATATGGTTTAGGTCATTAGGAAGTCTTAAGATGGCATAGAAAGTCCCAAAAATTCATTAGAATAAATTAAATTTATGAAAACACCCTTAGCGAAACGAATGGAAAAATTTCTTGTCGCCACTTCAAGGGTAGGTTGACAGGTCGTGTAGCATTACAAGGTCCATGTGGAGTGCCTATGAACCAACACTTAGACAAACATTCATTTGACAGAAGTTCGAAACCACAGCCCAACATTTAGAAAAATTTTGGCAGAATAGTGAGCCACATGGATGGGCCACACGACCCGTGTGAAGCTACACAGGTCGTGTAGGTTCCTGTATGCCTACACTTGGAAGATCTCACGAAAAAGGTACGAAATGGTAATTCGGCACTTAAAATAATTTTTCAATTCGGGAGCCATATGGTTGGCCATACGGCCCATATGAGGGTACACGAGTCGTGTAAATGGTTGTGTCCCTTCAATTAGCCCCAAATGGTGGGATTTCAAGCTCAAGCCACCATACGGCTCCTCTACACGGTCCGTGAAGTATCACATGGCCCGTGTGGAGCACCAGTATGGTGTGCCTTAGCTTGTAACTCCATACCAAGGGCCAACACCCCAAATTAAGGCCAAGTGTCGTACCACTGGAGGCCATACGGTCCATGTGACCTCACCACGGGCCGTGTAATCTCCCTTGAGATGACATTTGGTCCAAATTTTGTCTACAATGAAGTCCTCAAGTTCCAATGAAGTCAAACAATATCCGGTTCATTACATTTACATACTTGGGTTGCCCTATATATTACAAAAGAAAGTAGAAACTACTTTATGAACAACTTATTCAGAGAGTAGAGTCAAAATTAAAGGCATGGAAAGGAAACTTATTGTCATACAGGGAAAGGGTGATATTAATTAAACATGTTATTCATATTGTTCCAATACATTTCCTATCAGTAGCAAATCCACCTATTGAGGTACTTAATCATATCCACAAAATGATCGTGCAATTCTCTGGAGTAACTGCATTGGTAGAAAAGGAAGACATTAGGCTAGATGGAGTAATTTATGTTTCATGACCCAAAATGAAGTCATGACTAAAAGCAAACTTAATTCCAAACCTAAGTATAAAGTATACTTAAAGGAGAAACCCCAATAGGTAAATAGTTATTACATAATATAATAAATCACCAATAAAATCACAATCCAGAACCTTGTGTCACGAGTGTAAAGAGAATCTAAATACATAAGTACTGGTGAAATAAGTACATCTCAGTCTTCGAATAGAGATAAAGACTTAATAACTAAGAAAGAACCCAATGGCAACTCAAAGCTCTGAGGCTCACCAACAGATCTTGTATGAACCGTCTGCACGAGTAAATTAACTACCACGTGGATATTCTGGATGAGAATCTGCGGGGCCGAAAGAAGTAGGGTTGAGTACATAATATGTACCCATAAGGTTTAATCGACTGGGAATTAGAAATTGAATAAACTATGAAATAATTTAGAAACTCTTCCACCTACAACAAGAAAATCAGTCTTGCATCGGTGTCGTCAATTTATATAGAATGGCGTGAATAAAGTAAACATATAATCTCAAGTAAACCAATCAAAAATAACCACAAGTAATACAATGATATGACATGCAATGCAATGCAAGGTGGAATCAAGACTGTGGCGCAACCTATCATAGACAATCTCAATATATCAACTAACTTGCCACCTAACTCGTGGTCAAGGACTCATGATAATAATCTCAACGTATAAATTATCTTGCCACCTAAGTAAGCATGGTCAAAAACTCATGATAAGAATCACAATGTATAAACTACCTTGCCACCTAAGGGATCGTCGTCAAGGACTCATGATACGAATCATAATGTATCAACTATCTTGCCACCTAAGTGCTTGTGGTCAAGGACTCATGACACGAATCACCATTCACAACTTCACAAAATATCATGACATATAGTATGGGGATGCATGCAATCAAAACAAAATTATGGAAGCAATATTTCTCTCAAGAAATACAATAATTATCAAAGTTTTCCAAGTTAGCAATTACATATTCACCCACGTTTATACATTTTGGGATATTGTCCTCTTTAAAATTCTCTACCACATTTTAAAAATTATCATTTCTCGATTTAGTCTCGATTCTCAATATTATTCCCAATGTTATGCCAAACATAAATATTTTCGATCATCACTTGTCACATATTTAATGTTTTTGTTTATCCTTCCCGAGCATAAATTTTGTGAGTTGTGCTAGATAGTGCGATTAAATTGTAGAATTAAATTGATACGAAAATGAAGAGATTTGAAGCAAAATGAATCAAAAGTAAAAGATTATAGAAGGAAATCCAAGCAGGTATCTTAATGAATATATTAATATAATATTTGTTACTCTATATATTGTAAGCTAAGGCTGCAACATCAATTTATGCACGGATGGCAACACAAAATGCATAAAATAAATATTTTAAAAAAATAATCTTCACCTATGAATAAGCCAATTAACAGTATTTCAAAAGAATTATTATAGAAAAGATTATTTAAAATTATATTTAACAAATCTTATTTATAGTTGTATTTATTTATAGGTGTATTTGGAAAACCTTGTTAATCTCTTGGATAATTGATAAATTGGCAATAACATGCAATGTGTTGTTTGGCTCTTGACAAGAATAAACACTTATCATTAGCAATTTCATACATGAAGACAACTGTCCTTGTCACTACTCACTTGAAGGGCTTCTTTAGAGGCTTATAAAAAAGCTAAAAGCTTTCTTCTTATGAAATTGCAAACAATATTACAATCTCCATTTTGCTCTTTCTCTTTCCCCACGTTCTCTTCTTCCTCTCCTTACTTAGTTAAATATAAATTTATATTATTAATGTGATATAATTATTCTCAGTTTTTCCAACATTACTTTCTGATTTTGTATAACCATATGTTATCACATAATAAGTTATGCCGATTTTATCCGTCTCACTAGGGTATCTTCACTGTATGTCCAACTGGGTTAGGCTAATTTGAGTGTGTGTGTGTGTGTATATATATATATATATATATATATATGTAGGGGGGTACGCGCGCGTGCGCGCGCTTAGCGTTTCCATATAAATTTTCTTTCGATTTTTGTTTTATTTTCAATTTGATTTGTTCTTAGGTATTTTATTTTAGAATCCCGCATATTTATTAACATGCTACAAAATAATTCTTTCATAACTAACACTAATTAACAATTTACAATTAGTTTAGGATTTTCATTCTTTCAAAAATAACAACATATATAATTAAAGTTTTTCACATAGATATTATAAGAAATTTTCAACTCATGATACGATCTCATTTTCAAAATTATAACATATGCATATTCAATAACTCAATCTCAATCATAAAGAAGGATAATCAAACCTACCTCAATGACAGAACCGCACAAATGGTATTTATATAGTCACTGGTCACGAAATTCTCCTCTCTCAATACTTTTTTCCGAATCACACATAATTTATCATCATCAAATTGGTGAGCACGAATCTGATCCATCAACGTAGATCTAGCTTCAATGAAGGCCAATACACTATGCGACGGGCAGATGTCAAGTCTAACCAACTATCTAGCCAAAGAGTGAACCTCCAAAGCTAAAGGTCTCTCCTCTGCCCTAAGAAATGCTAAACTACCCATGCTAGAAGCCTTCTAGCTTAAAGTATCAGCCACTACGTTAGCTGTTCCAGGGTGATAGAATAGAGATAACATAGTCTTTCAGCAATTCCAACCACCTATGCTATCTCATGTTCAAATTAGGCTGAGAGAAAATATACTTAAGGCTACGATGATCAGTGTAGATCTCATAATGCACCCCATAAAGATAGTGCCGCCACAATATCAACACGAATATTATTGCAGCCAACTCAAGATCATGGGTAGGGTAGTTTCTCTCATAGACCTTCAATTGATATGAAGCATAGGTTATAACACTCCTCGTTTGCATCAGCACTCCACCTAAGCCTATACTAAAAGCATCACAATAGACCACAAACAGCATGCCCTCTTCAGGTAAGGCTAGGATAGGAGCTGATGTCAATATTTCCTTAAGCTTTTGGAAGCTTGACTCACACTCATCAGTTCATGAAAATGTTACTTCCTTCTAAGTAATCCTATTCATAGGGGCTACAATAGAGAAGAACCTTTGAACAAATCGATGGTAATAGCCTGCTAGTCTAAGAAAACTAAGAATTTCAATTACTGAGGTGGGTCTCACCTAATCATGGACTGCTGCAATCTTGGCTGGGTCAACCGTAATGCCATCCTTAGTCACCACATGACCTAAGAAAGCTAAGACTCAAGACAAAATTCACACTTAGAGAACTTTGCATAAAGTTTCTCTTCACGCAACCTTTGGAGCACGGTTCGCTAGTGACAAACATAGTCTGCCTCACTCTTAGAGTATACTAGGATGTCATTGATGAACAAAATCACAAATGATCTAAATAGGGTTTGAACACTCGATTCATCAATTCCATAAAAACAGTGGGGGCATTAGTCAACCCAAATGACATAACTACAAACTCATAGTGCCCATTCCGAGTTCTAAAAGCAGTCTTTGGAATGTTTGACTCCTGAACTCTCAATTGATGATTCCCAAATCTTAAATCAATTTTGGAGAACTCTGAGGCACCCTGAAGTTGTTCAAGCAAGTCATCAATACGAGGTAAAGGATACTTGTTCTTGATGGTTACTTTGTTTAACTGACGATAGTCAATACACATTCTCATAGTACTATCCTTCTTCTTTACGAACAACACTGGCACACCCCAAGGCGACAAACTAGGCCGAATGAATCCTTTCTTTAACAAATCTTCCAAGTTTTCCTTCAACTTCTTTAATTCTGTGGGAGTGATCTAATAAGGGGAAATGGATATGGGCTTAGAGCCCGATTCCACATCAATAATAAAGTCGATATCACATTCTGGGGGAACAACAGGTAAGTCAATAGGAAACATATCTATGAACTCCCTTACTACCCTCATGGTTTCTAAAGAAGGTGGCTCCATAGAAATAACCATATGTGAGATAAATAAGATAAACACCCATGTTCCATCCTGCGTCGAGCATGAACATAAGAAATCATCCCTTTGGATAAGAGCTAAGAATGTCTGTCCATACTAACTTAGGTAAACCCGGATATGTTAGGGTCACAGTCTTAGTATAACAATCAACAATAGCATGATAAGAGGACAACCAATCCATTCCCAAAATAATATCAAAGTCTATCATATCTAGGAGGATCAAATTGGCCTAGGTCTCGCTACATAAGATTACCACTATACGATCCCGATATACCTGATCCACCACTAAGGATTCACCTATCGGAATCGAAACACGAAATAAGCACATCAAGAGGCTTACATAAACCATAAATATTAGTAGCAAAACAAGTTGAGCATATGAATAGGTAGATCCAGGGTCAAACAGTACTGAAGTTGAACGATGATAAACTAGAACAATACCTATGACCACAACATCAAATACTTTTGCCTCAGTTGAAACTAGAACGGCATAACATACTCGACGTTCACCATTGGCTTGTGCTCTACCACAAAAACCACCTCGAGCTCCCCCTGGCACATCTGGTACTACATCTCGTACTCTGTGAAGCACCTCTAGTTTTTGAAGCTGATATAGAGCGAGTTGTCTGTGCCCCTAGTGGAAAAGAAGCAAGAGCACACTTGGGGCAATCCTGGGCCTTATGACCAAACTCATCACATACGTAACAACCTCTGAGCCTACCAATACTTTCTACACCAGGAATGGTTGCATTGTTAGACACCGTAATTAACTAAATGGAGGTCAGTTACTCATTCGGAAAAATTGTCGTGATTGAGGTGTATTTTAAATTTTACTAACTTATGGTACGTGAGTATGGAATCAAGTGAATTTTTGCGGAAAAAAAATTTAATTGAAGTCGGAAGTCCTTAATTGGATTAAAATAGAAAAGTTTGGGGACCTAACCGGTCAATGGGC